>CM050169.1:206046285-206321285 GCA_027410445.1 Discoglossus pictus | reverse complement strand
ATTGTCCCCTGCTGTCTCCTACTGTCACTCACTGTCCCCTGCTGTCTCACACTGTCTTCCATTGTCCCCTGCGGTCTAACACTTACTCTTGCTTTTTTACTTTGCACTTTGTGCCTACTCTGTCCCTTTCTGATTCTCACTCTTTTCCTCTGTCCTTAGTACGTCCCACTGGTTTCCTTCTCTCTCTATGTCTTACAGTCTCTCTCTGCACCTGTCTTGGTTTGGGATACATCAAAGAGCCGAGTTCCCCTCTCCTTCCATGCCACTCCCCCTCTTGCCATTATTTCTTAGCTATCCCTTCACTTTTACTTCCATTATAAACTCTGTTCCATTCAATCTAGTATTTTCTTTTCATCGCTCATTCCTCGCTTTATTTCTCTTTTCCTCCTGTTTAATTCTTGCATCCCTATACATCTTCTCTCTTCTGTTTCTACTTTATCATTTCCCTCCTCCTCTGGACTGTTCCCTCTCTTCATCATTCTAACCTGACCTCTCTAATCTTTCTTAGTTCTTACCTCTGCTGCTTAGACACAGCCTTATTTCCCTGTTTCAAGCCAATTACTTGCTCTCATTATTCTTCTCTCTTCTTTCTTTCAGTAATACTGCCCTTCTCTTCTCCCCATGATTATTACATATCCATCCCACTTGTTATTCCTTTACCTCGCTTTCTGATCTTTTCTCTGTATAATTCCTCTTCTTGCTTTCTTTTCTAAACTCTTTTTCATTCTATAACTTTTATGTTACGTTCTACTTCCTTAGATAGTTTTGTCCCTTTCTCGTCACTTGATCAGTATTTCCTACCTGTCTCTCCCTAGTTGCATCTCTTTTTGTCACACATTTTATTTCCCACATATGCTGCCTTTTTCCTGTTTCCTTCCCTCATTAGCTCTCACTTGCTTTCCTCTCTTGCTTCGTTCCCTCGCTCCGCTCCTCAGCGTGCAGGGACGGGAGTTAATTCATTACAAACTACATTTGAGTTGCTAAAAAGAAAATCAATTCTTTCATCGAGCGGCTGGTACAGAGTGATTGAGGGGGCGCAGGCAAGGGGTGGGGGGGTGGTGGCAGGGAAGGAGTTAAAGGGACCTCAGCACATCTGACATTCTGTGTCACAAAATGATGGAAGCTGCATGGATCGATACTGCATCCCCTCCCCCCAGACACAGCTCTCTGCCGCTCTCTTACCCTCTGCCTCTCCCTCCATCCCTCTATTTCTCCTTTTTAGTTTACCTGACTCTATCTACACCTAATTCTTTCAATTTATATGTCTATTTTCTTTTTTTTTTTATTCTACCCTTCGATTGTAAGTTTGCGAGTTTTCAATGGTGTGTCCGTGTCTTGCAAACAAGCACTATGTACATTTGATTATATGCTCAAAAACAGGGCCCTCCATTCTTTAAGGTGTTCAGTTTGTTTTTTGCCATGTATTAACCCCCTGTACAGCGCTACGGAATATGTTGGCGCGATATAAATAAAGATAATAATATTACCTCTCAATCTGTTGCTCATTCTGCTTCTCAAATCCTAAACCCTCTACTTTTACATCCTTTTTCGCTTATATATTGAATTTATTATAATTTATTTATTTCATTCTCTTGCTGTTTTCTTTTTACCTTATGTCTTGCTTTTGATCAACCTTTCTTCACCTCTCTACCTGTTTTTCTCACTCTTGGGTTACTTCTCTCCTCCCACCTGTCTTTCTCCCCCATGTACACCCCTTTTTTTTCTCAAGCATTTACCTTCCTCTCTATCTAAACCTGCCTTTATAACCATTTACTGTATCTTTTTCCCTTTGAGGTTTCTCTATATCCAGCATCTTCCTCTAAGTCCTTATACACCTTTCTATTGCTTCTCTTCCTATTCTCTCACTCCATCACATCCCCAATTTATATTTCTAATTTCCCCTTCTCTGACTCCTATTTCAGTTCTCTCTTCCTCTCATTTTCTCCCTTTTTCTTGGAACTCACTCCTTTGAAATTCACTCCAGCTTTCAGCACAACCCAATTTTCACAATCCAGGAAAACAGCGTGTTTTTAACTTAAAAGGATGAACGCCGAAACACAGTATTGATGGAGGAGAACATACTATCCTTTTGGCGCTAAAAGGACTAATACGATAAATTATTTCTTCTACACCAAGAACTGTGTATGCCTTTGAAAACTAAAGTAAATAATAAAAAAAAAGCGTAATATAAATCATTAAGGCTGCAGTAATTGAACCTAAAAATGTATTTACTGACAAGAAATATTTGCCACATATTTCATATGCATTTCTATTTTCAAAGAATAAAAGCATAGGATTTATTCTTGTTTATTCACTTCATTCACATAATGAATACAAAGAAAGTTGAAAATCAACTTCTGCATTTTGCTAGTGAAATGTTTAAGATGCAAAGCTAGAAAGGTATTAACCCTTTAATGTGTCAATTATATTATTGTTAATAATACGCCTCAACTCAAATAATCAGACACATTTCCAAATGAAACTGAATTATCTAATTTTAAAGGAAATTTTCAAATATATATATATATATATATATATATATATATACACACACACATACATATATACAATCGTACGTACACACACATTTTATAAACTCTTTAATAGAAATATGCCATAAGGAGTCTCTGGTACAAATGAGGGTAGAAGTAAAAGAATAATACCAAGAAATAAAAGAGAGAAGGCAAGATGAAAATTAAAAAATAAAAGAGAGAGAAAGGTAAAAACTATGGTGAGAAAAATTAGGGAAAACACTGGGCAAGAGATCAAAGGGGAATGGACAAATATTAACAATGAGTAAAAATACAGAAGAAAGAGAAAAACCCAAAGCAACTGAGGAAAATATAAGAGATTATTAAAAAATAAAAATGCACGTCATAGGGACACTATGCCATATATGAAAATAAGAATATGTATTGTAATAAACATATACATGGTAGGCAATATATATATATATATATATATATATATATATATATATATATATAGAAAGCATCAGGGACAGCAGGAGTGGGGGATGGGGATGACCTCAGTGTCAAAAGATTTTAATAACATGGACACTTCTATCTGGTCTCCCTTCCCAACCAAGCCGAGAAATGGCGCAACACAATATGTGTGTGCATTTATATATCAAATATATAAATGTATAGATAGCTGCATACTATATATTTGCTTGCATCTAATTCCACCTCTATCTATACATACAGTATCTACATTGCAAATAAAAAATATATAAAATGTATGATTATAAATGTGTATGTATTTATATATATATGTGTGTGTATATATATATATATATATATATATATATATATATATATATATATATTAGTCAGCGCACTTATAATTAATTTTAGATATAGAAATGTGAATGGGTAGATGAAATAAATAAAGGATTCTGATTCCAACCCTTTTATCACTTTTTATAACTCATTGAATGTATGTAATTTCCATAAATACAAGTTAAACACATACCTTTTTTCTTCTACTCTTACACATATTTATATGCATTTATGTATATGTGCATGTTTACTAATAACTATATGTTTGAATTTGGGAATTTTGGGGATACAAATAGGACTACCTGAACTGAGTATACAATTAAAGGTGCTATTATAGTTTATATGGTTTATACAATTTACATGTCCTCTTTATGTCATTGCTTGGTTGTCAGTATTTATGTATTTAATAACTGTTTCAAGCTATTACCTAGACACGATTAAATATTTTTTTAATATATAAACATACTTTTTATTTGAGCAATATGTATCTATATGTATATATATATATATACATATATATATTGTTCATGTAATTCTTTACACTATTCTATATATGTTGCATAATAAAAAAGATTCATGTACATAGACATACCTACATATATGTAAATAAGAAGCCAAAACGAAAAAAATGAAAAGTTGATTAAAAGAAAAGAGAGACAGGATGGAAAGATGGGGCAGAGAAGTAAATGCAAGAAGTGTCCGAAGTCACTGGAATCATTCTCATTTGTCACCAGACAAACTAACTTGTTTATTCACATTTTTGGAAAATAAAAGTGCACAATAAATAAAGTGCCCGTATAACCTCAAAATGGGCACAGTGTAAAGGAACCTGCAGAGGGTTCTGTGCGCGTGGTGTGTGCGTGTACACACAATGACCTAACACTAATTTTCACAAGTCGCTGCGTGCAGTCCCTACAGACACAATGAGGGTGAACAGTAATCATTAACACACAGACGCACACTCTGCAAGGGGCTTCTGGATGCATCCCATTGTGTGGGGTCTAATTCCTTTCTTATCCCATCACCCCGGCGTGTACACACACAAAGGATAGAAACACAGAGCAGGCTGCACACAGTCACACAGAACTGGCTAATGCCCTGCAGGAGATGGCCAGCACTCAACGGGTTAACCCCTTCCCTGCCAGAGGGGACAGCCCCCTGACAGCAAAGAGGTTAATTGGGGGGTAACCATTGAGCTTTGTATTGCCTCTGTGAGTTACGCAGCCTAGAACTATATATATATATATATATATATATATATATATACACACATATATACATCATAGAACGATATAGATAGAACGAGAGCGCAAGTTAGAACGAAAGCGCAAGTTAGCAATTCATAGGCAAATATACAAATCTATGTAAATATAAAAGTGTCATCTTTGTCATCGCTGCACACAATCTCAAGCAAACTGGTAAACATAAGACAATTGCTGTCTAAACTGAAAGAAATCAAGTACACCGAGCAATAAATGAGCAAAAGGCAGAATGTGTGGATTTATTGCACCATTCATAGAGCAATTATTATCAGTGGCAAGTATACACAGAGAGAGGAAGTGAGGAAGACCAACACACCTAACTACCTTACTATATATATATATATATATATATATATATATATATATATATATATATGTATATATCCATAAATATAAATATATATATATATATATATATATATACACACACACAAAGACATGCACGAAACACAACATTAAAAACATTGACATATACATATATTTTCCATTATTGCACCTAACTTCAATACACAATATTTGAATATGTATGAAGAAACTACACAAACTATAAATATACTTATAACCTATTAAACTTATTATCTGCAACCTTTTAAGTGCAGAATCTCTATCTATCCTTCACTTACCTGCTGCAAACATACAGCACAAAATATATTTTATTTTAAGACAATATAGTCATATGTAAATACTTATTAGTGTATATGATGTACAAATATTCATGATACTACTGCTTTCAGTGTAAATATACATATGTATATATCATATACATATCATACAGCTATCACACAAGGTATGTAAATAATCACAAGGCAGCATGGACACTAGGATTTCATAATAACATTAAATAGTATGTCTCTCTAAACATATAATAAATTAGGTGTATAAATAAAAGCTAATAAGTGGATATTATTTTACGAGACCGGTGGGCAGTCGATGTGTACATGGTCAGACACGGTCAGAAATCACCTCTACCAAACCACAAGTCCATAGCGACAAGGTTCATATGCCGAGAAGAGCAAAACTGATTATAGGTGAAGGGAGGCGCAGGAGGAAGGGCCATATTAAATATATACTATATACATATATAACATATATACAACATATTTACTATGTGTACTGTTATCAACCCAAATAAGAACAGTCTAAAATCATCATAGGAATAAATACATACAAACATATAAGATTTTAAGATCTTCTGTTTGTCCTAAATGTGCATATATCATTCGAATAAATATCTAATTGGTTTATTGGTTCTTATCTGCTAATAAAATCAATGTTTCTATGCTATAAATATAAAACACACACACACAACAAATTTTGTTGGAAAACTGAAAAGAAGATTGAAACCTAGTTTAAAACTAACTGGAGACATTACCTTTACAGTTCATGTTTCTAACTAATTATCATAAAAAAGATTGTTTCAGCACAGCGCTCTGGATTAACGTTCATTATTTATTATTTATGGAATTTAAGCATTGTTTTCAATTTATTCCGATTTTGGGACATTCTCCAGGATTAAGATTCTGCATTATATTCATTATCTACCATAGCGACTGTATAGTGCTTCAGTGCCTAATTTTATGGGGTAATTGCAACTGCATCCTTCTGGGCCATTTGATTATACTGTAAAGATATATACAATGGTTGAAAAATCCTGGCTCCTAAATAATTTAAAGAATTATAATCTATATATTTGAATGGGCTCCCTCACTGGCTCCTAGGAACATTGTGCCTGGCTCTAAGAAAATGTACCTGGCACCTAAGTGTATTAGATTTTTTCTACACCAATATATAAATAATATACTGCAAAAACGAGACTTGAAGGCTAATAATGTAAAGTTTTAAGATGTAATTCGAAACATGTCTATATACTCATTTCTGTGACCGATAAAGTGATACTAATTACTAACTGTAATTATTTCTATTACAATATCATGTTCTTTTTTTTTTGTGCTTTTTTTATTATAGTGATATATGAATGAGCACTGGGGACAAATATATAGTAATATATGGGTAGAAATACTAATGTATATATCTATCTACATACATGGCAATATAATGTATGTAGATAGTCTAAGCAGGTGGTAGTTAATTATTATTTTGAATTTTTTTAATTCGCAAAGATCCAAATGTTTCTGTAAAAATGTGAGTATTGTTCCGGAATCCATATTTACTTTACAGGTATACACATACAAATATTTTAATATAAAGGCATTCAGAATGGTACAGAAGGAGATTTACATAGTGAATGAGAACCAGAAAAACACACTATATCACTGTTAGTTTACTTATACATGTGGATGCTTCCAGAAAGATATTTAGTATGTTTTAGTACATTGAGGACAGGAAGAAAGGGGCCAGGGATCTTGATCCATCTATTGATGTCCCTATACGTATTAAATTCAGGACACAATATATTGCGTTGATGTCTATAGATATAACACACATACAGTGACATCTTCCACACCTAAGATTACACAAATCTGCCATAACCCAAATTAAAACAAAATTATAGCAGTATAATTCATATACATATTAGTCATATGATTCTGTATCTGCATAAATAAATAAATTAGGAACAAAAATAAACCAGAGACACTAAAATGCTATGTAATAAACCAAGCAAAATGTATAAGGAAAACTTCTTGATTTTAATATGTATAACTTGAAGGAGAGGGGAGACGTGCCAGAAATCTTATATATCATATATAAAAGGAATTAATAAATCTCTACAGAGAAATATTTTTCAGAAAAATTTAAATACTAGAACATGGGATTATTATTTGAAGATACAATTAAATTGCCAAGGTATTAATTTACAGAAAACAGTAGACATGTGCATACGTCTATCCCGAGTATTAACAGACCTATGTTTCTGAGTAGAAAGGAGAACAAAATAAATATATACTCTTTTGAAGAACAACCCTTGATAATGAGCACACTTTTAAAAAAGTCAAAAAAACATATAACACCTCATTTAGATTAGCATTTTATGCACTTTTGCTGCAGTGGAAGCTGGGATTTCTGCCTCGACAGATGAGAGGAGACTTTGGATGCAGAGGAAGCTTCCATCTGCTACAATGGGAACTTGCCATGTAAAGGATTAATAGGGGCAGTGTATTTGAAGAAGATATGTTTTGAGTTCAGATGGAAAGCTTGTTTTAGAAAATGAGGAATAAATGAACCAAACGTCATAATATGAAAGTGGAGGAAAGGCGATTTAGAGGTGATGTGCTAAATAACTACAGGTATATAATTACATTACAGATGGTGGTAGACAAGTGCACTGTCTTCCAGCAGAAGAGATAGATACTAATACAGTATAAGAATACGAGCATTCCTGGCACATGTATACTGCCATCATAAGGTTTAACGAACACTAAATTATTTAGGTAGCTGCAGTTGGTAGAATATATGGGCCTACTGGTTATAATTTGTGGGTAACATTGAAGTATCTATGAAGACAAGACAAGTTTAATTTTAAAAAGCCTGCTCATGTGAAGAAGAAGCCTGTAAGATTTTAAAAACTCAGCAGATGCCAAAAGATTCAAAAAGATTGGGTCATAACAAGAAGACACTTCTTCCCAAATACATCTCCGACCTATGAAAAAGAAATCTGTTTGGAATATTTGGAGATGTCAAGTCCTAGCAACTATACCCCATAGTGGATCTAAGGAAAGGAGATGACCTGAAAGCCAACACTTTACCATTAATATGTCCCAGAAAAGATACACAAAATTCAGCAAGGATCTGCGACTGATCAGCGCGATAGTTAGAAAATAATGATCATGAAATATCCGAGGTGAGGTTTGTAACATTCTGAGGCATGTGCGTTTAGCAAAGTTGATTGTTTTTGAAGGGTTAATAATCTTTTGTTTTGCAACCACAAGTGGATCAATAGTAGACAATGCATAATTATACTATATTATGGAAAAAGCAATGGGAAAACGTAAAAAAGAGGGCATGGCGGGTCAGAGCAATGGTGTGCAACAGGCAGAGCAAGGGCCACATTTGCCCTTGAGACACTTTCCATAAATAAAAAATAAAAAAGTTTAAAGCATTGTGAGGCCATTTTAAGGACTTGGGGTGATATATGAGACCTTTCAAGTGAAACACATTGCTTGTCACTGGGATAGAGAATCAGATACATGGGTAATTTGTGATAGTAGGACAGTACAGAAGAGGTGGTTAATATGTGTTACAGATTTCTAGTTGAAGTGGTAGGGACACAGTGCTGCGATTTTAAAGGCATGTCTAAGTCTGCTGGATTATGAATGCATCCGATAGAGGAGAATTAGTATATGTATACAAATATGGAATATATAGTGTATACAAACAATTTTTTGCATGAAAAAATCCCAAAATTAACATTTAAATACTTCCCTTGAAGTCAGCAAAATGTCTTGTAATTTCTGACAGTTGCAAATTATGGTTAACATCCTCTAAACCCAGGCTAAATTAGCATCAAATTTAAAATGATTTGTGTTGGCCAATCAAGTTAGCTGAAACATTTGATTTAAACTCTGGATTCCTGTTTGTGCTGCAAAGCAGCCTGGAATATGTAGTGTATCACTGATCTGTGCTATGTATTGCCGCTGACACACAGACAGGAAGCTGCAAGGAGATTGGCTGAGCAAGCAACAGCAGGTAAATAGTGGGTTAATATTGCTCCCCTGATGCTGCATGCTGATTGGTGGGGATCAGATGCCTGTGTAGACACTGCCTGGAGGTGTGAACATAATCATTAGAGGGATTTTAAGATATTAATAAAAATAAAATATTGTATGAGATGTGCTGCTTACGCATAAGCTGCTTTATGCCTAAGGATTGCAGAAATGTATTAATCCACGAAACTTGGATATGCCTTTAAGAAAGCCTTGAAAGTGTCTATGGATTAATTAGGCCCAATTTTCTTGGATTGTTAGGAAACTGAACAGACTGGGTGGCATCATTTACTTGCACCAAAATCTGTTTTTCTACATAGACAGTCAAATCTATTGCCACTTTTTTTGCTTATTGTTCATCTGTTGAGACAGTCTGTTTTACATGGTCATTTTTAATCACCCTGACAAATGAATGACCACAACTATCAACCACCACAATGCCTGAAAGTAAAGAAAGAAGACAAAATAAAAAGGCCCTTAAACACCAGCATCAGAAAAGGCTGCTTTATTGACTGCTTTCAGTATTTCTAGAACAATATGGTTGGGATAAGGTATTAAAAGACCTTGTTGGACAAGGGATGCTCTCTTAATATAAGGTTGGATATCACATATCCTACCTTATAGAAAGTGAGCATTCCTTATCAGAATTTAAATTTCTGAGCCTGATCAAACCCAGATCTTTTAAATTCCTTATCCTTATCCTAACCATAGAAATTCTATCAGCCCTATTAGATTACCTCAGCGTGTAAAACCATATCCCGTAACGTAGCCCGCAAGCCTTATGGCTATTAAATTGGCCCCGTAAAGCAACCCACTAACAACTTGCGGGATAAGGGCGGGAAAAAAACGACAGAATGTTGAAATCTGAACTGCGCGGCTGCAAATCCTTTGATCTGTGAAGCCTGTAACTGTTACGTTACAATCACGCTATTAACTTGGAACAAGTCTGTAACCTGCAAATGGAGTAAAAAAGCCAACGGGTACTAGAGAGGACTCGCTAGGGGGTTAAAGTCCTATAAGTAGCACTGTGAATGCAAATATCAACAGAATACTGTACTTATAATTAAAGGGAAAGTGATGTTAGGTATTACAATTAATAGTGCAACATTCTCAAGCTCGCAAATCTGCAATGTAAAATACTTTATTTTCTGTTTAATTTCCATGATATATCGATCCCAGCATGTAATGTGTTAATACATATAATGGAACTCGCATGGACTAGAATATCATATTCATATTGCATTATTTCTGGAATGCAGGTCCGATTGAAACTTGTAATTGAAACCTGTAAGGCTTTGAAGTCTAACCTCCATTTTTCAGTAATGATGACTATCTCATTTGCCATTGGCTCTGTCTAAACCCGTAACTACAGGTTTGACTAATTGATCATGTTCATGGCTCCATCCAACGTGAGCAAGAATGGATTACGGGTTTGCGTCTCTGGACCTTAACTCGCGGCATGGTTTAATTTAATAGCTCTGTAACGCAGCGAATTTCAAGTCCGCAGCCTTTGCGGGCTTGCCTATGCTGCTACGGGCTTCAAATTTAATGGGGCTGTAGAAATACTGATAGCAGTCTATAAAGCAGGCCATACTTCGTTCAGTTCTGCACTGTAGAAAGGTCATTTTGAAGATGGTATATAAAAGGAAGCCTGCACACTTGCCCATCTCATAGTACTAGCTGCTGCTACCTGGCATTTTTACCCTCCTATCTTCTAACAATGCTCTGGCACTGCAGCACATTGCTCTGCACATGGGCTGAGAAGGGGTTAAGGGCTGTGGGCTCTGTGGGCTCTTGGGCTAATCAGATCTTGTCATCTCCCGAGTGAGGACTTGTTTAAACAGAGATTTAGAGCGGGAATCAATAGGAAATTTAAAAATCAATGTGGTAAGTATGAGAAAATCAATGCTCTTTAATCGCCTTGCCGATTCCAAGTCAAAACAATTAGAAGCGAGGAAGTGCTCCACGTGTTCTTGGGGCTGGCAGTGTATGTGCTACACTCCCCCAAAACAGTGGAGGGGGGGGGGGGGGGAGACACCATCAGAAAGGTGGGGGGAGTCTTCTGTTCTACTGTAAGTGCAAGGGAAAGAGACAGCACATAGAAAAAGAGGAGTGAAGCAGGGACATTGCCATATCAATGTCAACGACAAGAAGTAAAAGATCTGTGGATCATGCCTGATTTTGCACCATACAAAAATACAGCAAGATAGGGAGGATACAGAGGGGTGAGAGCAGTTATTCAAAGAATACCGGTGAGACAGATTGGAAAAGAAGCAAATGTAGGTCAAAAATAGAAAAATACTGTGGCATGAAAAAGAAATGCTCTCCACAGATCATACTACAGATACATATTAGTATGATCTACACATCTTCCTGTAGTTCCATGTAACTAGTCTATAACTCTTAGTGCTCTATATAACTATTCTGTACATCTCCCTTCCCTATCACTATTTATCACCTCTCTAGACCTCTACCTATACCTACATATGAGAAATGTATAGCTCCTCATTTTTCGCAATACAGCCACTATCTCTATATCTGCTCACTCATCTTAATATAAATAAATATAAATATCTATAACTCCTCAGAGATCCATAAAACCACTCTATATATTCCTTTCCTATAGTTTCATATATGCATTCTCTATACTACCTCCTATATATAACTACTATATACCCTTTCCATATTCATTTTCCATTCATAAAGCTGTAGTTGCTACTACTCTTTGGTCTATATTCAATAAGTGAGAGTTTTCTCAACGGTGGAATGAGACCAGTCAATCTCTATGTCATACTATGGAGCCGGTTGGCCAAAGTGTAATGTGATAAGTTATACAGAGCAAGATAGGGATTTCAGGTCTGTGATGTTACTACTCTTTATGAATATAGCTCTTCAACTCTCTATACCCCCCACATAGCTCTATTTAAATACTCTATCAGCCCTATTAAATTAGCTCAACGTGTAAAACTGTGGCCCGTAACATAGCCCGCAGACTTACAGCTATTAAATTGGCCCTGTAAAGCAACCGGTTGACCACTTGCGGGGTAAGGGCGGGAAAAGGCTACGGGACGTGGAAATTTGAACTGAAAGCCCGCAAATCCTTTGATCTGTCAAGCCCGTAGCTGTTACGTTTCAACAAAATCACTGGCTTTCAAGCCCGTAACCCGCAAAAGGAGCCAAGAAGCCAACGGGTACTAGAGAGGACCCGCTAGAGGGGTAAAATACAATCCGTAGCACTGTAAATGCATATATACACACACACTACTGTACTTATATTACAAGGGAAAGTGATATTAGCTATTGAAATAAATAGCACAACATGCTCAGGCTCACAAATCGGCAATATAAAATAATATTTTTTATGTTTAAATTCCGTGTTATATTGATCCCAGCAATCAATGTGTTAATACATATAATGGAACTCGCATGGGCTAGAATATCATATTTACAGCTTTATGAATATTGCAATATTTCTAGAATATGGGTCCAATAGTAATTAAACTCCCATAAGACTTTCAAATCTAACCTCCATTTTTCTGTGATGTAATTTTGACGATCTCTGTTGACATTGGCTCCATCTAAACCCGTAACTACGGGTTTGACTAATTGATCATGTTCACGGCCGCGCATCCAACGTTCTAAAAATGTTTTACGGGTTTGCGTCTCAAGCCGGTAACTTGCGGCATGTTCTGATTTAATAGCTATGTAACGCAGCCGAATGTAAAGCCTGCAACCCTTGCGGGCTAGCCGATGCCGCTACGGTCTTCTAAAAGCTCTATATAACCACCCTATATACCTCCTCATTTTTTGTTCTTGTTCAGTCGTTTACAAATTTTTGTGACCTCATGGACCGTAACACACCAGAACATCTTTATGTACATGGTCATGCTGATCCACTTGGTATTCATGGCAGAGATACTGGAGTGGGTTGCCAGTTTCTTCTCCAGTAGGCCACAGCATACAGCTCCTGTTATTCCTAGGTGGTCTCAGGTCGATAGCAGTGCAAGCATCAAGTCTTAACCACGGGACCACCAAGGAACCATACCTCCTCATAGAGCTCAATATAAACACTCTTTATATCTCTTTTCAGCTCGATATAACTGCCTATATACCTTGTCATGTTGCTCTACATAACACTCTCTATACCTATCCATAGAGCTCCATATAACCCATATATAATTCCATATAACCACTCTATATACCTCCTCATAGAGCTCCATATAACTCTCTACACCTCAATATAGCCACTTTATACACCCAAAAAAGCTTCATATAACCATGTTCTACCACCTCATACAACTCCATATAAGCCTTCCATATGTACACAGATAGTTCCATATAACCACTCTCAATCTCTTCATATAGCGTTATATAGCAACTTTATACTCTCATATAGATCTATATAGGCACATTATACCTCCTCATATAGCTTCATATAGCCACTCATAATATCCACTTTCTATAATTCTTTCTGTGCTCTATATTTTGCTTCCATTCTCCTCTTATTCATTCCTGAAACCTTTTCCTGATGCTCCATATAACTTCTCTAACACTCCTCCTATTGTTATATTTGTCTACCTATTACTGCCACTCTCCAGGGTTCCTGATCTCTAAAATGCATGTGAATGCTCCATAAACCTGTGATCTACAACAGCAGACCCATATTGCCGTGGAGCCATCAATACCATTTAACCAAAAGACTTCAGCAGGTGAAATCAATTCTTAAATCTTGTATGTATTGTACAAACCAAAATCTTCTAACACGGACAAGGAAAATAGTCACTTACACTGTGTCTGCCTGCTCCAAATCAACACAACTTAAGTATCTCCCCCTGCTGGAGGCTGCAGAATGCATAATATGTCAGGGCCAAAGGGAAAACATATTGAGTCCCCTGACCATTAGTATGTACTCAGCGGCAAGCTCAAAATCAGCAAAATGGATCACACAGAGATTTACTGCCCCCCCCCCCCCCCCAAAAAAAAAGTTATCCATTTATTAATTGTTTTGTAGACAATAAGAGATGCAATGTTATACACTGCAGATTGCACTAGTAGTGATGGAGGTAACTATACATCTAATTATACCTCTTGGAAATAAATCCTACTCTTTGAGTTATCCATACACAGAGATTTTTTTATTTTTTTAAAAGAAATCTGGCTCTGTTAGAATGACGATTTGATAAATGACCCTTTTAGGAAATGCTGACCCCTTTTCAAATGGGTACCCAGCTTTCTAGAGACATCACGGTGGGGGGAGGCTGACATCCTGTTTCTTTCTTTCCTTTTTTCAATGCTGATATCCCGAATGTCACAGGAAAACTGATATATCAGCCCCATATAATGCAATTTAATATAGTGAAGCATATTTGTTAAATAAGATCTAAGTATTTATGATTGTGATGGCTGAAATTGTTTTTATGAGACAGCTCACTGAAAATAGGAGACATATTCAAGTCCAAGACCGCAACTCGATCTCAGTATGTCTGCGGGTGTGTTGCGGGCTCCCGTTCGTCTCCAATTGCAATGCTATTCAATTCCTCAAGCCTGCAATTTGCAGGCCCAAAGCCAAAACTGTAAACCATGCACTGGTTCGGAGAAGTTCAGGGCGGGAACATGATCAATTAAGCAAGCCCGTAAAAGAAAATGAGACTGTCATTATTACGGCAGTACAACATGGAGGTTACATGTCAGTCAATTAGGTTCGGGTCCGATATGCGATCAGACTCGCAAACCCGCAAACTACAGAATTATGAATATGAATGCCAATACTGTTCTAGTCCATATGGGTGGCCTGATATGTATTAACTCATTGATACCCGAGATCGATTTAGCCCTGAAACGAAACCTAAAATATAAATGTTATTTCCTTACGATTTGCGAGCTTGAGACTGTTGTGCAATTAATTCTAATAACTTTCATCGCTTTCCCAGTTATTTACAGTGCAGTGTTGATTTTTTATTTGCGTTTATAGTGCTACGAATAGGTGTTTAACCCCCTGGCGGGTCCTCTTTTGCACTTGTTGGATTTCCTCCTTTATTTGCCATTTACTGGTGTGAAAACATTTGCGGGCTTGGGGAAATTGAGCAACTGAATAGCAATTTGCGATTTTAGCCTTGCGAAAGTGAAAGATCAAAGGCTTCTGGAGGCTGTAAGTTATGAGTTTAACCATTGCCATTTTTCAAGCCGTAACTCGGACGCCGTTCAAGGCCCGCAAAAAGATACCAATTGAATAGCAAATTAGCTTGCAACCTCACTTACGGGCCCCGGATTGCCCGACAGCTCAATTGAATATGGCTCTAGGTCATCAAGTATCATCTGGCTATCAGAAATGATATTAATGAGAAGTGTACATATGGGGGTGAATGGTTTAGATCAATGTAAATGGAATTGCATACTAGATATACAATTAAGAATGTGCTGAACAAAGCAGAGACTCCAGGTAGATAAGGCTTTCACTTCTGGACTCTCTGTTCCAATAACTGACAAGTGCTGTATTTGTGTATTATCATATTACATTAATGTCTGCTAATATCATGGCCATGTGTCACTACATGCTGGTGTACTTTTGACATTTATGAACTGTCATATGTATGTTTTTTCAGTACTTTGTTTATTTTGGCCTGCAGCATTGAAAGGGTGTAAGGAGCCTGAGAAAACCTTCAACCCCCCTCCCTCTCCCCAGGCAGGTGGATCAATGCCCTGCCACAGACATGTTAAACACACACAAAATCAATGGTGTTTATGTGTCCAGGGAGGGGCAGCTAAGGAGAAATTGATCTGACGGGGACCTAATCACTTTCTCAATAATCCTGACCTCCCGACCTTGGGATTAACCTATTGATAGGCTCCTGTCTGGACTGGTGATGAGGGAGAGGAAGACGGACGTACTCAGCTCAATCTGAACTTGGACTTGGCTAGTACCACAATAGTTTAAAGGTAGTTTCAAATGTTGTTCAGGCAGCACTGAAATGTCATTGTAAATTCTGTTCAACTTTCAGCATATCACAGCCATTTCTTTTTGTAAATACAACACAGCAAACGTAAAGAATATAGTATTTATTGCATGTTTACAAAGCACTGATAAATTATTTACAGAAGATGCCCCATGTTGAATGGTTAGCCCTAGCTTGCCAAGTTTTTTAGTCTAAAATTAAGTGTTAAGACCTTGTTCAGTCCTACATCTGATCATTCCTAGGGACCACCTTACCATGTTGTATTTAACAATCTGCCATCCTTTTGAGGGCACACTGGACCTGAGACGTGAGAGCAAAACAACATTGAGTTGAGGTGGTAAGCTGGTGTGGTAGTGAGATATATTAGTACAGGGATTAGGAATTCTTCATTAACTCTACCATAAATTTTAGATACAGTTGGATGCTAAGATTTGCAAACACCTATTTCCTGCTTCAGTGCTGCACCAGCAAATTTTAGACAATGTCAGGCTTCACTGAAAGATGTTGTGTGGGGTGTGTATATGTTAGGCAGTACATATAAAGCACTAGAGATTAGATACATATTACATGAACAATGCTCTCTATGATTGCTAAAAAAAATAAACAAATGGCAATAGATGGAGTGTGAGCAAGATCACATTGCCTTGGGTAAATGTATATTTAGGTCTGCATAAGAGCAATTTCCACTGAATTCTATGCTGCTGATTGGTTCAGTCTCTCTCAAAATATATAAACAAAAAGTGTGTTCTATTTGTACTATTAAGTACCGTATTTACGCGAATCTAGTGCGCCATCGAATCTAATGCGCACTCCAAATTTGGAACCCATGAATCAAGAAGTACCGAACAGTGTGCCACTGTGCTGGGGCTCTCTGGATGCCAGGCTCTGCATGCCAGTGTGTTGGGGCTCCCTGAATGCCAGGCTCTGCGTGCCAGTGTGCATGGGGCTCTCTGAATGCCAGGCTCTGCGTGCCAGTGTGCGTGGGGCTCTCTGTGTGCTGGGCTCTGCGTGACAGTGTGCGGGAGGCTCTCTGTGTGCTGGGCTCTGCATGACAGTGTGCGGGGGGCTCAGTCTCTGCAGGAAGTGCACAGCATTCTTAATGCCAGTCTTTGAGGACCCAGTTCCTCTGGTTGTGATAACAAGACCCTCTGCTGCCATCTGCCCACCTGAGAGCCTCAGTCACCCACTCTAGAGAGCCAGGAAGCGAGATATGGTGGTGTTGCAGTGTATACCGGTATGTCCTGGTCTGTGCTTTCCTTTTTGCCATTGCCGGTAATGCAATGTTATCGATGGCAAACTTGATTTGATGTTTTAACCCCCGAAAAAGGAGTTAAAACATTGAATCTAGTGCGCCATCGATTACAACATGCACTCCAAAGTTGGAACCCAATTTCCACAAAAAAGGTGTGCATTAGATTCAAGTAAATACGGTATATTACACAATTTTGTATCTAATTTTCTCTTGCTGTTTACATGCTCATGTATGTAATATATATATATATATATATATATATATATATAGATAGATAGATAGATAGATAGATTCCAGTGTCCATAGAGCAGGACACACAGCCCAAGCTATCCTAGTTATCAGCTTGATGCCACCTGCAGGTGATACAAAGTGCTGCTTCTGTCACTCCCTCTTACACAAAAGGACAGCAGAATAGTGGCCTTTGTCCTCTGCCTCCCCTTTCCCAGCCCCCTACACACACAAACAGTCCCGGGGGCCAAAGGACTTCTGACCCAGCCCAACCCCCATCATATCACTTATATAAAGAGAGGTGGAGAATAAGAGGGGAATGAAGATGTAGAGTAATACAAAGGATAAATAGCAAAAGGAAAAGATAGTGAAAGAATAGATGAAGAACAAAACTGAATTTTGAAACATTTGGAGAATCAGACAGAGGAAAGACTAGAAAGGCAACCCATAGACAGTGGATAGGGGACATAGGAAGCAGAACAGACTAGGAACACTGTTTAGAGGTATCAGTTCAGGTGAATCCGCTGTGTAGTGACATCATATCTCAATTATTACAATTACATCTATGTGTTATCTGGTTGTCCTAACAGTGCAATCACAATATCAATATGAATTCTAGCTTTTCATAACAGGCTTCCATTGTCTACACATATGCTCCTATTGTGGCCGGAATTCAACAGGGATTTATCATAATATTACAAAGCAAGCTTCAGATAACCCAAAACACTGTAGCCCCCAGACATTGAACCGTCAAAGCCAGAGACTCTTAGAAACAACAAATTACTGAGAGACCAAAACCCAAAACAGTGAGACATACATTGCTAGATTCCAAGATGTAAACAACCATAGACCAAGAACTCTGAGATGCTCAGACCTAAAAAGCATAGACACAAAATGTTTCTGTACTGAAATGGTGATATAGCTAAACTCACAACAATGAGGCCCAAGAAATGATACACTGGGACCCAGAGAATCAGAACCCAGACTCACAGCACTGAGCATGAAGACATTCTATACTGGGCATGGAACCCTGAAGGGATGGGGAGGGTGTATGGCATGGTTGGGGTAGTCTGGTAAGTATATGGTTTCTTTTCAGATATTATGTACATTAAGATGAGACTTTCCAGCTATGACAATTTAACTTGTTTATGTGTTTCATATTTGGCAATCGCAATACTAGATAGCTTTTTATTTATAAATATTTTGTTATTTCTTTTTTATTATGATAGTTCTAAGGCTTTCCATTGGGACCCTATATACTCACTCCCATACAGATATAAAGAAGAGAAATGTTTTATATCGTAGCTAACCATCCACATATACATTTAACATGCTTTAACGTTTCAAACAGTTAGCTTAATTGGACGGCTGGAGATCCTTGAAAGTATTATATTTGTTTATTACATATTCTTTCTACGTTTGGACATGTCCACCAAATGTGTTTAAAACCCCCAGGTTCTCTACACCCCATTAATCACATATCTGTTTAGGACTGATATATTTGTCACAGGAGTGTTTAAGCCTAGGCCTTCAAAGCACGGGCCTAGGGTAGCAGAGTTTTTTCTACTCTCGCCCTTCTACCTTCTATCCCATCTCCCTATCTCCCATCTTCATACATCCTCTGTCACCCCTCCCCCATCACCAAAATTAAATGGTGGAATCTTGGTTTCCGTCCAAGCTGTTTCTCCAAATCCAGTTGCTCTGTTGATTCTGATACACACAAACATAAAATTGAGTTGTCATTTATTTATCACTTATTTGGTCTTCCTGCCCCATGTTAGCAGTATTTGTAGTATTTAGAATAGGTTGGGATCACAAGGTAGGGAATAGCTCCTTGCAGGCAACTTGGAACTACAGGGCACATGACAGTGACGTCACAACCACTGCCAAGCACTTCCATGATGCCACTGCCTCACCTGTAGTTTCAAAGAAACCGCTAGAAAACTCTCCACCTTGTGAGTCCTATCTGTGCTTCTGAATACTTAGAAGTGTTAACAAGGAGAGGCAAGGAGAGAGAGGAAATCAGAGAGGACAAAGGGGGAAGAGAGAAGAGACAAGAAGAAGGGAAGGGGAGAGAAGACAAAAGAAGGAGGTGACAAGGGGGAGAAAAGGGGGAAAAGAAGAGTGTATAGCAGGGATCCTCAACCTTTTAATACTACTGCTCACTTTTGATGGTAAAATTTCCTTACCGTCCACCAGTGACGCAGTAACTCAATTTACCCTCATTTCTGGTTACATAAAGCATATGGCACTATGTGTTGCTATGTATCACCCTGTACTTACTAGATAATGATCTGGTCCTGACTGCTGTCCCTATGCTCTTTAACCAGCTCTCCAACCAGCCAAGCACGGTGCCGCTGGTCTCCGGCATGTGACGTCACTTGTCAGCGACGCCACCTAATGATTACCTTGCCACCCACCATGAAAGCTTGAATCACCCACTAGTGGGCGGTAGGGACCAGGTTGACTACCACTGGTGTAGAGGGATAGAGGGAGGATCAACTGCCACCTGTCAATAAATATACATATCTATCTATCTATCTATCTATCTATCTATCTATCTATCTATCTATCTATCTGTATACACACATAGATCTGTATATATCCTTTAGCTAACATTAACCGTTACCATGGAGGTTCTTTATAAACCCCATAGCATCTATATGTTAATTGCAATGACAGTCCTTATGGAACCCCATGGTATCTAATATTAACCCCTATACCTATGGTTTTCCCTACCGATCACATAGTATTCTAAACTGGTGCTCACTCTTCAGCCCTGGATAAGTGGGCACTTCCATCACCTCACAATTTCAGCCAATCAAAATTGCGTATATGGATTAATCCAACCCAATTTATGATGGGATTAAAGTATAACCAATCAGAATTAACTGAGCCAATCAATATTGAGTATATGGATAACTCCCACCCCATTTATGATGGAATAAAAGTATAACCGATAAGAAAGGAACGGAGCCTTTAACCAATCATATAGTTCTATTTTCCCCTATTCTGATAGGTTGAAATGTCAGTCAAGCAGAATAGGGTTTCATTCCTGAGTTGCCCTTCTCTGAGTGGCTATAGCAACAGCCAGTTTGAGAAGAAAATATTAGAGGCCCACTCAAACCAAGTCACAGATATTGCACACCAAAAATATCAATTCACACCACAAAAGGAGACACTTAATCACACTAGTGAGACACACACTAAAATGCATAGATGCAGAACACCGACATTCTCCCACCCAGAATACAGAAATATACAGGCAGGGAATTGAAACATATACAGGAAGAACACTGAAACCTACAGAATCATAACGCTGAGACATTCAAACAATGAAACAAAGAAGTCGTAGATGTCATATACACTGAAACCTAAAAAACAAAATAAAATTAAGACCCAAAGATGAAGAAATGATGTACTCAGGCCTTGCATTCTGAAACTTTCCAACTCAGAGACCTTAGCTAAAGGGCACATTCACTTGCAGAAAACAAAGAAGAGTAAAGTGCTCTACAGCAATAGTTCTGAACAGTAAGTCTGCGGCCAGTTCCTGAGACCTTATGTGATGGTCCTGAGGAACAAAGAGTGGTGAGGAAAGCTCAACGCCTTAAATACAAAACTACCATTAGTGACAGTTATGGAAAGATTATTTATGAATTTAACAGCAATGAAAATGTACCTAGTTGTAATCAGTGCAGAACAAGATGGAAATTTTGTGTTGCATCACCTTGCTAAAATGTTCTGGTCTTAAAGTGGTCCCCATGAGCATTACAAGGTAGCGCCACAAGGTCAATAAAACATCTACAACTTGCACACAGGTGCCCAACCCCACCTTCCTCATTCCAAATTCGGTTAGTTTATAGAAAAAAATTGTTATGTTTGGGATACTGTAGTTCTTCAAATTGGCCCACTCACTGCCAAAGGGACCAGTAGCACATGGAAACAAAAGAGCAATATAAGTACTATCTGCAAGCCATATAATATAGATGTAAATTATAAATGTATATGTATTATTTGTATACTTACAGACTGCTCTGAAATAAATGATCTTTGCACGTATTGTACTGGAGTATTTCATAGCTATATAAATCTAACTGTATCAGCACTGCTCCTAAAACACACAAAAAAACATATCAAATGTATAATGGGGAGATTAAACCTAATAATGTATAATTTGTTGGATGGATTTGGTAATAACTTTAATAGACCAACAAAAAAACTTATCCAGAAATACAGAGTTTTAGAAAATCCAAAGGATTCAGTTATAAAGAATTATATACTGGTGCAATGAAAAGTTACTAAATTAAGAATATATACATTTACATGGGGACTATGCTTTGTATGTATGTGGTATAGGCATGAACATTTAGTGTGTTTCTTTGTATACAGTACATACATTAGAATACTGTATTATGAATGTGTTTATATATTATAACAATTGTGAATGTATAGGTAGTATGCAATGTATGTTGTGGTAAGTTCAGACAGAAAACAAGAAATGATGTATGTTATTAAAAGTAAGTGTGTATGAGAATGCCTAAACATGAAAAAAGTGATTTTTTACTGCAAGAACATAAGTATCATATATTCTGAGGTGTGTGCATGACAAATAGTGTATATGTATGGTGTATGAATGAGATGTAAGATGGTATGAAGAGCAAATGAGTGATCTTAAATGTAGTTGGAATTCCCTGGTGGTCCAGTGGTTAGGATTTGGTGCTTTTATCACTGCAACATGGGTTTGATTCCAGTCAGGGAACCAAGAGGCCACACCAGCCTGAAGCCATGCAAGGTTGGGACTTGTCAGTACTATGATGGGAGACCACCTTGGTATACCAGGAGCTATATGCTGTGGCCTACTGAAGAAGGAACTGGAAACCCACTCCAATATCTCAGTTATGTGAGATACTTACTATTTACATAAAGAGTAGTGGATAAATTAAATGGTCCTCTGGCTGAGACTGTACACAGACTAATACCTGAAGCAGAGATCGACACACCTACTTATATACCAGGAGACAGGCACTGTTGTAATATTTTTTAGACAGGTGAAATACATTTTAAGAAAAGATAGGCAGCTGTGCTGCAAGGTAATTAATCACATCCTAGAAAAAAAAAAAAAAAAGTGAGCCAATAATGCGAGGTAGGAAAACAAAAAGGGGAGTATTTGGTGGGACTGGTAACAATCGTGTGTAAATGTGGAGAACAGGACGTATCACAGAAAGAAAGACCTGCACAGAGATGGAATAGCATAAAATGCAGCAAAAGACAGCACGTGCCCCACTAGTGCTCAGGGTACGTCATGAGAGTCAGCAGTGATGAAACAAGTGTAGGGGGTCAAGGAGAAAAGAGAATTTAGGGAACAATTAATAATAAATAGTCCACATATTAAAAAGATCAATAGAGATCTAAAAAGGTTGAACTTGATGGACTAACTCTTTATTCATCTTCCAATACAATACTATTAATAATTATTTAACAACGAATTAATTAATAACTAATCCGCATATTGAAGATCAGAGGAGATCTTAACAGGTTGAACTTGATGGACTGAAAGTCTTTTTTCAACCTTAATTACTATGGGCCTCATTCTATTATCGGCCGTAGGAGATACGGGGCCGCAAGGACCGGCAGCAAGCTATTCTGCTATTCTATTCCCTTCCGGCCGGGGATTCCGGCAGGCTTGCGGCCGGCGCCTTGTTATCCCTTGCGGCCGCACGCGCCGGAGGAAAGCCTTTGATCTTAAACGGCCGCAAGAGTTTCGGCCGCAAGAAAATCCTGGTTGCTATTCAATTGCTCCGGGAGCCCTCTCTGCAAGGCTAAAACCGAGCCGCAGCTTACTTGCAGCAAAAAGGTCCCGCAGGCACACATTTAAGCACATAATAAAGCCATCCTGCACTCTGATGAGACTATAAAGTGATTGTAGGTGTTAGCATTCATAGCACAACATTCCCCTACACTCAAATCCGTAAATAATTTTATTTTTCATTTATGTCAAATATCCGTGGAAAAAGCCCAGAGTGCTTGGAGCACCTCAGACACATCCACGCTGCGGCCGGAAAAAAAACAGTTAATGAAATCTCGGATTTGGGCTGATGTGCAAGCTTGAGAGGGGGTTGCTATTTATCCTCATGTCCCCCATTATGATCCCTAGCATTTACAGAGCTTTACAGTGCCGTCTTGAATTTATATTTGCATTTAAAGATTTCTGAGCTTACGGCCGGTTGCAAGATATACGGTCGGCCGTAAGGGGATATCCTTGCGGCGCCATCTATTTGAATTGCAAGGTAACGGAAGCCCCGCAAGGAATCGCAGCTTTGCAGCCGATTTACGGCCGATAATAGAATGAGGGCCTATGTAACTATGTAAGGGAAATAGTTGAGAAAGTTGGGGATTGGAGAGAAATATTCGAATCAAGGGTGGGGGAAAAAACAGAGCAGTTATTTTTTTTTTTTTTAAAAAGCTATATTATTTGATAATACAATTGCAAATAAAATAATTTACTAACAGCCAGGAATGAAAACTAAACCAAGAATACCATCAAAAACGATAAATTAAATTATTGTTGTATAATGGCCCAATCCTACTTGCCTCTCATAGAGTATGGAAGTTGAATAACCTTAGTTCAATAGACAATACATATTAATTATCTATATATATATGACATCCTTCTAAGTACGTCAAAACATTTTCTGCTTATCTACACCTAAGATATGCCATGTCTGAGCCTTGAAATTGTCTATTTTGATCAGTAGTGAGGAACAGAAACAGAGGAGAGGTGGAATAAGAAATAATATAACATTTTAAACTGTGAACATTGTTATGATTCATGATTAGTGATACCAATTGTACATATCAGAAATACATACACACTTCTGCAATAAAATGCTGTCAAAGAGTGTTCTGCATGTAAGACTGATAAGCAATGGTCTGCACATAATGTTAATAACATAACAGCTTATCACAAAACACATAAAGATAACAATATAGCTGAACAACGTGGATGCCTTTTGTGTTAATATTACAAACATTAGTCAATGAAAATATTGATCTGTACATAATACGGCTGCTTATTAATCTGACAATAATAACAATGTGCAGGTTTTCTTTTTCACACTGATTACATTTTGCATATGTATGTACCATACAGACTCAAAGAACATATGATAGGCACATATCTCTGTAGAGTACACGGAAGAACACTGCATGTTACATGACACACTTCTCTGCATATAACCAACAAGCTCAGCGCTTTACTAAATAGATGAACACTGCTCCATCCTACTCTTAGATACCACTCTAAATATAAAACACAAACTAATCTGTATTTAATTCCCCAGTAAACTGCTTAACCTTTGAAACAAGTTTCCTTTGCCCTCAAACGAAGAAGAGAAAACAAATACTTTGCTTCTATAAGCAGAGTGCTGTGAGTTTAATCTACGCATCACTTAATTTAATTAATAAAAAAATCTAATGTTTTTGCTATAGTTCTGTGATTACTTCAGTTGCTGTTGATGAAACACGAGGTGTATTAGTCTTAGGCACATAGCTGTGCAGATTACACATGTTCACTGAATATAATAAGGGTTTAAGTGTTGTATAAATGAGACATATTACACTGCACACTAAACTGTTTATTACATAGCATGGGAGCACATGGAGCCCGATTCAATTCAAAGCCCACATCTTGCTATTCAATTTAACAAGTCCTCAAGTTACAGGCCAAAAGTTGAAACTGTAAACCATCACTCATATGTAGCAGTTAAGGGCAGAAACATGATCAACTAAGCAAGGCTGTAACTACCCGTTTCGAAACAGCCAATAGAATTAGACCGACATCATTACTTCAGTAAAACATGGAGGTTGCATGTCAATTAATTAGCGTTTGGAGGTCCCATATGCGATTGGACTCGCAAAACCACAAAATAATAAAAATGAATGACAATACTGTTCTAGTCCATGTGGGTGGCCTGATATGTATTAAATACTCATTGATTCTCGAGATCGATATAACCTCGAAATGAAACATAAAAAAATTACATTTTTATTGCCGATTTGGGAGCTTGTGACTGTTGTGCAATTAATTCTAATGTCCTTCTTCGCTTTCCCTGGTATTTACAGTGCAGTATTGATTTTTTATTTGCATTTACACCGCTTCGGACAGGGGTTAAACCCCTTGCGTGTCCTCTCTAGCAGTCTTAGATTTTTCTCCAACATTTGCTGTTGTGTAAAAACATTTGCAGCCTTGGGGAATTGTAGCAATTTAACAGCGATTTGCGATTTTAGCCATCATAACTCTTGCGGGCGTGAAAGATCAAACACTTTGGAAGGCTGTAATTTCCAGGTTTAACAACCGCAAAGTTTTCAAGCCCGTAACAAGTAAGTGTTTTTTAGTTCACAAAAAAGGCCAATTGAATAGCAAATTAACTTACAGCCTCACTTATGGGTTTCAGTAACTTACAATTGTTCACTTGAATCGGGCTCTGAGATTTTATGCTGTCCAGGACCTTGATAGATCTGTATGTCCACCAACAACCAGTTTACTCATCCTCCATTCCTCTTGCCATATCCCAATCGTGTACTCTTATCACACGTCTATATAGAAAATCATAAGTGTATATGTGTATACAGTAAGCCAGAAAGTGCCAGGTACAGTTACATATATTGCATATAGGCATTTCTTTGCAAATTTATGTCACTACACTTGCAACTTCAGGCAGCATGCTGTCCCTAGGCCTTTGCCATGGCTAGGCTGAAATACCACCATGTTACATAGGTAATTACTGCATATTACACAGACACACTGCTTGGCACCAGAAAAATGCTGCTCTGTCCTCTAGATGGGCATAGTGCTCTGCACATTAAACACCTACACATAGCTCTGTCCATTATATGTAGAGGTACTATTCTGTACATCTAATAGTCCTGTCACCATGCATATTACATACACTCTGCAGACTAAACAGACACACTCCTCTATATATTATATAGATACTTATTTACATAGGAAACAAACATATTGGTTTACTTTACATATTCTAGATGCTTATTCTACACAGTGAAAAACATCACAACTATACACACTGTGCTTTAAATAATATACAGCAGGACTAGTCAGTTATGTTATACAACGTTCACCAAGGACTGCATTTCTTTATGAAACTTTATGACGGTTAAGGTCTGGAATCCATACTTTTTAGAGCATCGTGAAGCGAGGCAAACCGTTAACTCGCAGCACTTAGGCAAGCCGCTAAAGTACTAAAACTCGCAGCACAAAGGCGATGAGCGCTGAAGGCGCTCATTGCCTGCTCGCCTTGCGAAGGAGAGCAGTGAAGGCAATAAAACACGCGGGACTTAGCCACCAAAACACTTAGTAAACGCAGGATCGCCAGCCTGCAAGTAGTTTGAAAAAAAAAATAAGAGATAGGAAAAATATGAGGTTAACGGCCGAACCGTGGAAACCAAAAAACAATTAAAACACACTAAATGCACAACAAAAACATCACACACAGCATGGGGGAACAGCCAGGACGTCCGGGAGTGAGGTGGAACGTGAATTTAAGTCGATTTTGACGAGTTTAGGCACTCAAAAATCGCCTAAGTGAGAAAGAAAATGGGCGCCAAAAAAATGAAAACGAGGCTACATGACCCCAGACCGCGCAAAACACTGCCAAAAACACTAAACTTTTTTTCAAGCAAAGCTTGGAGCAATACAATTTAAGCTTCAAGTCTTGCAGGCTTGAAAAAAAGTTACAGGTTCAACCGCCACCAAGCCCGCAAATGAGAGAGGGAAGGAAAGAGACACAGGGGAGTGAGAGAGGGGGAAGAGACAGGAGGGAGAGAGACAAATGGGAGCGAGAAGGGTGGAAAGAGACTCTGGTGAGGGAGTGGGGGGAAAACAGACACAGAGGAGGGGGGCAAAGAGACAAAGGAGAGAGAGAGAAGGGGGGAAAGAGACTCTGGGGAGGGAGTGTGGGGAAAGAGACTCTGGGAGGGAGTGGGGGGAAAGAGACTCTGGGAGGGAGTGGGGGGAAAGAGACTCTGGGGAGGTAGTGGGGGGAAAGAGACTCTGGGGAGGTAGTGGGGGGAAGAGACACAGGGGAGGGACTGGGGGGAAAGAGACACAGGGGAGGGAGAGGGGGGAAAGAGACACAGGGGTGGAGAGAGGGTTGCAATTTATAAAATTGAAATATATGGCCATATCAAATTCCAGCCTGTGCAGTGAGGGTCGCAACTGCGAGCCAAGACCATACTCGAAAAACCCTAAAAAACAGAATTTAACAAATATAATAACACACTCACTGACAGCACAGGGTCAGTAAGACTGGGAGTGAGGTTGTAAGTGGTTTTGAGCCATATTTGGGGGGTTTCGTCAAACCAAAATCGGCTAAGCGAGGAAAAAAATGGCGGACGAAAAACGTAAAAATGTCTAAAACTGAATGAAAACAAGGCTGAGCAAAGCCAGGCACGCGGGACTTAAATACACAACGGCAAACACAGTAACACACCAACAACCAAATAAAACAAACGTCAGTCAGCGAGCGCCATACAAACAATCAGCAGACACACAGAGAGAGGGCAAACACACAGGGAAGGGGCAGGGGGAGATGCTGGAAAGAGGCACATGGCGTTCCCAAACACAAAACTTGCAGGTTAACAAAACCTGCAATGAGCGGCCCGTATAATAGGCGGGAGGAAAGGCTCACAATGAGCGCCGCGAGCGGGAGAGGCTTGCAAAGAGCGCCAAAGGCGCTCAGTGCAGGGCTCGCGATGAACGCCAAAGGTGCTCGGAGAAGCAAAAGCCTCACATTGTGTGGCAAACCAAATTGCCAGCCTTACCATTTTAATCCTGTCATTTTTGACGTGCAAGTAGCTAGTATATATATATAAAGGCTGGAGGATACATGAAACAGCCTTTATTCTCAGGTAGACAAAACAATGTATAAACAAGTTGTCCAAGGGAGAGAATATTTGGAGATTATGTTATAATATTTTTATTTGGGCGCAATATATTTTTCTAAGAATCTAAACAGAATCATTTACAATAAACATAGGCTATCCTGGTTATAACACAAGGCAGTAATAAAGTGTTAGGTTTCAAAGAAAACACCTGTATGTATACAGGACACCAGGTCTATAGATATAATTATCCTGTTACATTTGCATACATATAAACAAACTATTAATATATATATATATCTTTATATCGCTGATGTCTTCCAGCCCCCTCCAGCCTGGCCCTCCCCGCCCGGCTCGCACAGGGTGCTCAGGTAGCTCTCTCTCCTGCCCGGCTCCGAGCACTGAGGGGAGTATTATGCAGAGAGCGGCGCTTAATATGCACAGTTTCAGGCTAGTTAAGTAGGGAGGGCCGAGGAGGGAGGGTTAAGGAGCGGGGGAGGAGAGAAGGGAAGATAAAGGCACATTACCGGCTCCTTCCATCGGTGGGCGCATCTCACTCACAGCGCTCAGCGGCAGCGGGGCCTGAGGAGGCGTCACCATAGCAACGGCAAGATGGGCGCGCCGGGCGACACCTGCAGGACGCGAGGGGAGCTGCAGAGACATAAAGAGAGCACCATGCTGATAAGCACTAGGGTGATACTAAGTGCGCACTAAGGAAATATTATATAGAGCACAGGCAGCACTATGTAATATACACATTTAGATGGAAACCAACATATATAACCAGTTAAGAACAACAATAGTGTATAACAACCAGTGTATAGAGCAATATATGATATACATAACTGCGCTAGAATCATTATATAAACCAATTTATAATGTAAAATAGCCTAAAACAATTATATATAACTAGCGAATTGCCTGTCAAAAAATTACGGGCATAGAATTGTAAGGCAGGTGATGCTGTTTGCCACACAATGGGAGGCTTTTGCTTCTCTGAGCACCTTCGGCGCTCATTGCGAGCCTTTCCTCCCGCCTACTGCACGGGACGCTCATTGCAGGGTCCATTAACCTGCAAGTTTTGTGCTTGGGAACAACATGTGTCTCTAGCATCTTCCCCCTGTGCCTTCCCTGTGTGTTTCTCCTCTGTGTGTCTGCTGACTGTGTGGGGGGCGCTGACTGCCGTTTGCGTGCCTGGCGTGTTTGGTGTAAGCGTTACTGTCTTTGCTGGCGTGTATTTTCTAAGTCCCGCGTGCCTGGCTTTGCTCAGCCTCGTTTTCATCCAGTTTCTGTTTTTTTTACGGTTTTCGTCCACCATTTTATTTCTCGCTTAGCTGATTTTCGAGTGATGGAGCAAGTTAATTAAAACTCAAAATCGCTTGCAACCTCTCTCCCAGGCTTCCTGACCCCCCCCCCCCCCTCCTGTGCTGTGTGTGAGTGTGTTTTTATGTTTTTTAATTATACCCCGGAACCATTATATAAACCAATATATAATGTAAAATAGCCTAAAACAATTATATATAATGAACACCAGTACCTCGGAACCATTATATGATACAATCTATAACGTATAATAACCTAAAACAATTATATATAATGAACACCAGTATCCCAGAACCATTATATGAAACAATATATACTGTAGAATAGCCTAAAACAATTATATATAATGAACACCAGTACCTCAGAACCATTATATGATACAATCTATAACGTATAATAACCTAAAACAATTATATATAATGAACACCAGTATCCAGGAACCATTATTTGAAACAATATATACTGTAGAATAGCCTAAAACAATTATATATAATGAACATAAGTACCCACGAACCATTATGTGAAACAATATATAACATTGAATAGCTTAAAACAATTTGCTTGCCAGCAACTGCAGACTTTAGGCCCGTAAATGCAGACCCTCGCGAGACTAGGGGCCGCATTTGCGTAAGAGGAGGCTCCCACGTCGACCGCAAAATTTACGGACTTACCATCCACAAATATGAGCCGCGGGCCGAAGGCGCTCAGCTCGAGGTTTGCAATGAGCGCCCAAGGATCTTGGAACACCAACAAAATGAATGTCGCAAACAAACACCATTACCTGCCTTCCATTCTTATTGCTGTCATTTTTGGACGGGCAAGTCGCTAGTTATATATAATGTACAACAAAACTATGCAACAATTACCGTATTTTTCGCCGTATAAGACGCACTTTTTCTTCCCCAAAACTGGGGGAGGAAAGTTGGTGCGTCTTATACGGCGAATATACCTTTTCAAACTGCCTCTGTCCTCTTGATCTCACCCCAGCGCTTCCTACCAGCATCGCGTCGGCCGGTGCGTCCTAGTGACGTCACACACGCAACGCTGCAGTACACGAGGAGTGCTGGTAGGAAGCGCTGGGTTGAGATCAAGATGGCAGAGATCAGAAGAAAGGTGAGGATCAGGGGGGTCAGGGAGGATCAGGACGGTCAGGGAGGGTCAGGAGGGTCAGGGAGGGTCAAGGGCTCCCAAATGCTGCAGTATATGGATATGTATGTGTATGTGTGTGTGTGTATGTATGTTTGTGTGTATGTATGTGTGTGTATGTATGTGTATGTGTGTGTATGTATGTATGTATGTGTATGTATATTTATGTGTGTATGTATATGTATGTATGTGTATATATATATATATATATATATATATATATATATTTGTGTGTAATGTAGGTGTGTAAAGTGTATTTGTGTTTGATTCAGATTTTTTTTTTCCTTGTTTTCCTCCTCTAAACACTAGGTGCGTCTTATCTGCCGGTGCGTCTTATAGGGCAAAAAATACGGTATATAGAGCAATATTTAGCACATATCAATACTCAGAAAACATTGTATATAATGTACCACAATACTATGCAACCATTATATAGAAAAATATGTGATGTACATTAATACCCACTAATCATTATATAAATCGATACAGAATGTACACCAATGCCCTGGAAACATTATATAAAACAATAAATATTGTATATCAATACTAAGAAAGTATTATATAGATCATTATGTAATTTATATTATACTATGCAACTATTATATAGAGCAAAATATAATGTACACAGATATTCAGTTATATAAGAAACATCATATACAGCAATATATACTACATACAAACTCATAGATATGAAACATTACATTTTTATTTGTACATAAATGCTCATTATCACAGAGAGTAACGTGTGTATACACCCCTCTGTGATTGAAGTTATTTATATAAATATGCAAGGATGGATAAAAATATGTAAAACTTAGGAGCCAAGCTGGCTATTTTCTAAGAGCGTTGAAGGAAGCACCTAATAGAAATGTATCATTATTTTGAAAAAATATTAAGGAGCCAGCCATAGAAATTTTAGGAGTGAAATATAATGTCTGTATCTGTACTCACACATGGACTGATGAGCACACAAAGAGCAGCCATGTGTATGTAATACTCAGAGCCTCGGTATTAATAGCAATGATGATTAATTGGAGAATTACTCTCTGCTTTGCAGGGTGATGATGTGTTACACCATCAATTTTCATTAATTCTGAGAGCTAATAATCTGTGAGATAGCAAAGTGATTACGAATCTAACACATAACATGGCTATAATATAACAGAGTGCATTTGGAAATATTATATTTTATATTTTGTATTTGTAAAATGTCTCTTAACTAGTGAGCTGTTAGTTGCAGTATTATATTTTCTCGCATTTGAAGACTCAGAAAGGATATAGTATTACTAATTTTTGTTATTAATGCAAATACTGAATTTTAGATATGGAAATATCTGCATATTTCTACTAATCTCCACAGTGATCGTATTGAATATACTAAAACCAGGCCTCCTATCCATTGAAGACTGGCCCGAAAACTGGACACACCATAAAGTTGATGAATCTCATAGCTACCTCTCCACATCAAAGTGACATTATGAGCATCCCTCCATATTTATCACAACCGTGTACCATAAATATATAGATGGCACCACTTCTATGCCCCTCCCTATGAACCCTATCTTGGAATGACTCCCCCTATTACCGTAAGGAAACACAATACCTATTTTAGACAATTCTATTTTGTAAAGTTGTTATCAAAAGTAAATTTGAATTACTTTGTAATTTGAATTATTTTGTATATTGATACAGAAAGAATTATTGGAAAATCCTGGATACAACTATAAAGGTTATCCTAATGTATTTTAAAAATGTTTATAGGACCATTGCACATGTAGTTTTTCTACATGCAGCTGATACATGGAATACATTTTTTTTAAATGCAGACATAAAAACATACTTATAATGAGTAGCATGCAAAGCAGAATCATTTTCTCACCCATCTATTGTGTCGGGTACCTCAGTAAGCTGTATGGGCAGACCCTATGAAAGCTTAGGTCATTGATTACACTGTACATTCCTCTTCAACATGATTCTGTTCTCCTGAAATCATTATAATGTCTCTGCTTAATAGTGTCCTACTACCTCCTCCGATCCTTAATACTTCTCTCAATATACCTCTACCATTTTCCTAAATCCTTGCCTTGTTATAATTTTTCTATTCACATCCAGCAACATGTCACCCTCTATGATACTACATGTGGCACACTAAATATAATTTCATTTTGCACTGGTTTGAATAGAGTGTTTCAAATGCAGATACATTGCTTAATAATCTGCATAAACTTTAACATAATGGTAGTGGTATATTTATAGTGTTAGGCTTTCCTCATCCCCTTTTATCCCTTAGGACTGTTAAATAATGCCTCATAGACCGTATTTTGAGGTCTTCTGATATACAGTAACTGTACACCGTTATATTTCTGCACTTCTCACTCCCTTGTTATAATTCCTTCTACACATACTTCAAATGTGCATATATATAAATATATATATATATTTATATATATATATATATATATATATATATATATATACAGTATATATATATATATATATATATATATATATATATACAGTATAAATATATATATATGCACAACAAAAAAATATAGCCCATGAGTAAGCCCAGCGAATGGGCGAAACGGGACCGTAGGGCATTAATGATGAGTATCTAACCAGAGGATCAATGTGCAGAGGAATATATTTTCATTAGCATCATGTTGCATTGCATAGGGGGCCAAGTGATAATGAAAATAATAATTACAATTGGACAAGCAGAAAGTCTGATATGTTCTATAAGGATTATACCCCTAATATTTTGATGCCTTTTTGGGATTTAATATTTTTGATGCCATTTTTGGATTTAATCATAAATCTTTTTTGTGCTATACACATTTATTATATTTCCTCTGTTGATCTAGTGTTATGTTTTTTCTGGTAGATAACTCAGTATCTTGTTTTTTTGTTTTTAACATTGTTTCCTTTTAATTAAATATATCACAGTGTTTTTTTCTATCAATAAAATCTACACAAACCCGATGATTAGCAGATTTCTGCATTATATGAGGATTTGTTATAACATATAGAGCCATTAAAAATATTCAATAGGGTTAATCTATGTAGTGCAATTTAAAAATGTACAAAAGGAATAATTATTTGTTCAACACGCTTAAGTGTTTGATTTAAACACTGCTATTAATAATGATTTTTTACTTCCCTTTACAGCGTTTTTTTTTAATTTTTTTTATTCCTAAATTAAAGTTTTTCTAAAATAAATATCTTCCAACAAAAAATATACACTACTGGACAACCAGAAGGGATAAGGAGAACAAAATAAGACTTGGCTGTAATCAAATCAATTGATTTATCCTTAAGAGTCCCCTGTAGTTTCAGAAAAAATCAATGTTAATTAAGCATGTACCGAACTAACAAATGAGTATTATGTAAGTTGTGCGCAAGAAATCATTTATAGAGAAAATCTAAGCGGACTCTGCACATGTCTCTCAAACTTCCATTTTGGACGTGCTTATAGGCCAGCAGCTTGAAGGGGCTGTTTATTCTACTGCACTTCCATTTAATGTTATTGTTGACTGCCACAACAATGTAAAATATATATTAACTAGCGACTTGTCCGTCAAAAAATGATTGTCAATAAAATTTGAGGCCATGGCAATGCTGTTTGGCACACAATGTTAAGCTTTTTATATTCTAAGGACCTTCGGCGCTCATTGCGAGCCTCTCCTCGCGTGTCCTTTGGCTCCTCTCTCTATTTTTTTTAAATACTAATTAATTAATTAATTGAATAATAAATTTACCCTTTTCTAATTAATATATGTAACAATCAATAGCCTGAAGAGGTAACAATCTTTTTTTATTGTCCTGCAGCATATAATGTCCAGTTGGACTGTTGCTGGCCTGTGGAGATAGTTTAATGAATGTCCCAACTGTACATTAGAAATAGGCTGCGTGCGCGAGGGCAAACCGTTGGTTTATGTGTGTAAAGCGCTACTTTAGATGCGTAATGTTGTTAGTGGCAAGTTAGGGTTGTAAAACAGCGTTGGTTGAATCCATTATCCATTGAATCCATTACGGACTCGCAAAAATACGACCTTAACAGACAACCCGCGCACAGCGGCAAACATTAAAAAACACAAAAATACACACAAAAATAAAATAAAAACCTTACTCACAGCAAGGGGGGACACCCAGGACCTCTGCAACACTGCTTAAACCTCGATTTCTGTCAAATTTACAAAGTTTAGACACTCAAAAATCCCCTATGCGAGAGAAAAAATGGCAGCCGAAAAAAACGAAAACGAGGCTACACAACTCCTAAAGCCGCTAAATACCACAAAGCAAATACGGCTTTTACAAAAACCTGTACGACCTACAACATACAACATTAGCAAGGATGCTACATCATACAAACCCGCCAACCACATACACATTCGCCACCATTTTACAACACTAACTTACACAATGCGGAAGTACCCAGCTACACTAACGGTTTCCCCTCGTGCACGCAGCCTATTTACACTACACACTGCACACATTGCTGACACTTACAACTCAGCTCAACAACACTGCAAATCTACATTGTATGCTGCAGGAACATGAAAACAGATTGTTAGCTCTTCAGCAAATTCCTTGCTGCATATATTAATTACAAAGACGTAAAGTATATTAATTTATGATTTCATTAATTAATTAATTATCATTAAAAAAAATAGACACAAAACAAAAAAAAATTAACAACACACTACCGCAAACAACCACAAACACCTTCACCGCGCCACCCACAAGGAGCGCCAACGCTGCTCATAGGACACAAACTACACCAGGAAAGAGCCTTGCAATAAGCTACAAAACTAGATCAATGCGGACCTTACAACCCAGAGGCTCGCAATGAGAGCCAAAGGCGCTCATTGCGAGCCACGCGATGAGCGCCAAAGGCGCTCAGTGCCACCCTCGCAATAAGCGCACAAGGATCTCAGACCACCAAAACAATTACTCTCTGTGGCAAACACCATTACCTGCCTTATAATTTTATTGCTGTCATTTTTTGACGGGCAAGTCGCTAGTATATATATATATATATATATATATATATATATATAAGAGAGAGTAAATAAATATATATAGAGTATATAAATAGTACATTTGTGTTCACATTTGAATGTCTAAAACAGCTAAAAACCTATTTCCTGCTCAAAATTCCAAGAAATACTGTTATTCCACTGCAGTCTGGGAAACTGGGCAGGGACATGGGAATGTGCACACACAGGCTTCGCTTTCTAATCCAATGCCATATAAAACATAGCTCCTTTTAAGCATATGCCTGCTGTTCTACACACCTTTAAGCAAAGCCTAGGATGGATTATACATAAGCCAGGATACCTACCCACAGAAAGCTGTTTTGAGATTACAGCCTCTCATCAGTGTGGGACCGGTTCCTAGCCTATGTAGTAGATTTTGTGGTGAGGTAGTTTACCACAACAATCATTTAATTTATGGTGGGCAAAAAATCGACTATAATCACCCTCTCCTTAAATGTCAAGAGTCTACTGCCCCCCCTCCACTCCTCCAGCCCCCCTCTATACACACTCCAGCATTTTTGCCTTACTCATTGCCTGTTAAATCTCTCACTATTTTCTTCAATATAATGATACCCTTCTCATCCCTTGTAGTGCTCCTTCGTATAACCTGCAACATCCTATTGTCCTACTCACCATTCACAGTAATCATCCATATATGGACTTTTTTGAGTATTTCATGATTTTTCATTTTGTATTTGGTTTCTTAGCATCTCTCTGCAAGAAATATAAAGAATAATCTAAACCTCTAGATTTTTCTTCATTTGCAGTTTGGCTACTGTTCTTATTATTTCAGTGCTAAATCCCATTTCCAGGTAATTCTGTGTCTGCTCTGTATCACATGCTACTGTGCTACTGTGTCTTTTCAATCCTTACTCTTCTTTCATCTTTGTTCCTGTGGCTTTATTTATTCTGAGTATCTGACTCTATATCCCATAATCCTCCTGTTGGTTTGGATCAGTGTATTTTGTCATTTTGTGTAATTTTACCCGTCCTCTCTACAGACTGATCCCATTTATTTGTTTCTAATTTAGCTCTTTTCCATGGGGAGAATCTACTTGGTTTATTTGTCTAGGCTGTTTTATATATATATATATATATATATATATATATATATATATATATTGAAAATTATTTATTGATGGAATATTGTATTTATTAAAAGAGAATCAACAATAATAATGACAGATTCCATATTTAACGTATTGTTTGTGAGATGTAAATATACAAATATGTAAAGAACAATAAATATAAAAGCTTTAATTTTTCCAAATACTTATATGACTTTAACATCAAAGCTGGAAAGAAGAATTGCTTAATCTCAGAAGACAGCAGTGGTGGATTAGCAGGTACAAAGCACCGGGGTCCGCAACAGGATAGGGGCGACCTGCAGTGACTTGGAGTAAAGGAGAACTCTTAATTTATTTTAGTTGAAAGGTGATGGGTCACCCTAGTTGAGATCTGTCCACTTACCTATCTATATTTTTTCTTCTGTGAACACCGACCTTGAATAAAGAAGTTACAAGGAAGTACCAAAATTATTTAGCACTGCTGACCTCAATTCACTAGCTCTGCCATTGGGAGAAGATGTGATGTCTCCACTTCACTGTCTCCACTTCACTGACCAGAGCAGATGAAAGAACTTTCTAGACTTTCACACCCAGCAATTAAAACAGTCATAATACAAGTGAAGCCTAATTCAGATTTGAAAGAAATAGAGCCAAAAACATGCATTCCAACCATGCACTTTATTTAATAAAAACACAAATTTTTATGTGAAAAATGAGATTAGTCAACCAAGTCCAGATACAATACACTATATGCTGTATAGCCCTGAGTAGTGGAAAGAGCCTCCAGAGATAGTGTAGACCATAAGGTTTCTTACTGGCTGACAAAGAAAGCCAGACAAAGTTTTGATTATTGCAGCAAGTAAAAAGTAAGTGTTCAATTAAGCCGTAGGGAAGACTACTTGTGGAATTCACAGTTTTGGGCTTTTGAATTCTTAGCATAGACATGTTCCTTGGCTGCTGAGCCAGTTGATTAAGCAAACCATCCAAGTGTATCTACTCTCTTAAAGGACAAAGTATGGTCGAGCAAGCACAATATATGAATCCAAACATTGCCAAAGACTGATCTTTTAATAGTCCCCTCACTATCACATCTCCTGTACCAGACATCACCATTACAGTAGACACTTGCTCCACCACAAGTATACCCCAAGGCCACTGCCTTAGTATTTATATGGATACAGCACTTTCCTTTCCTACACACAACCAATCACTTACCAATGCCTGCAGAAATGTCTAAAAAACAATCTTTGTCTCAAACAAAAAACCCAAATCCCAGCTCATTAGTTTACAGGAGAAAGCTATTGAGAAAGTAACAGAAAACAGCAGGCACAAAAACAAAAAGGAATCCTGTAGTAAATAATAATTGCACATTAAAGTTGCAAAATATATATACCATTCTCACATTTAGTTATTCAAAAGACCACATGGAAAAAATAGACCACAGCGGTTGTTTAAGCACAAGTCAGCTTTATTGGTACAAGTCAAGAAAGTCATATGTTTGGCTCCAGTTAACCTGTCTAGTAGATAGTGTACTCAGGACATAAAGTAAGAATCAGTCATTGAGTCAACTATAGTCTACACAAAATTAGGTCCAACAGAGGGGAGGACCAAAGGATATTGAAAGGTTCAAGCACACCTAGCTAAAGCATATAATCTCTACTTATTCATACTAGACAACACTAACTCATTAGATCATGTTATTATTCTTTGCTGTTCTAGAGTTCATTAAAGCTCTTTTCAGAGGTCACTTTAAACAGCCTATTCTTCAAATTCCTGTGATCTGACTGTAGAGATATAGAACTTGAACCTAGGAAATTAGTCATTATCGGTGGGCAGCAGCCTGATTCATGTTATCACAGTCCCTATAAACTTGTTAATGTTTAAAATAATAAATGTAAAAGGTAATCTCCTGACATATACATAACTATAATGTCAATGGGCATTGCACATTCTGTCATTGTCAAAGGGAAATGGATAATTCAAATAGTGTGCTTGTGTCTCAAATAAATATTAAAGGGAGAAGAGAAAAAAGGAAAGACGATTTTTAGCACCACCATTGTTTACCATCTTACAGCCCCATTTTATTTTCATATATTGCAGTTTACACCATCTTTAGAAGCAAATAAAATCTCCCTAAGTATTCTTTTTCTCCATCCCAGAAACATTGCAAGAGAACTACTACGAGTGACTGTAGCAAGACTAAGCTGAAAAATAGGGCCAATTTTTCCATCAATTTTTGCACTGCCAAAATATTACGAGTTACTCTGTTTGACACTTACACCAAAACCTTATTCTAATCAGACTTTGTGGATCACTCATAACGTAGGTTATGACTTAACATCAAAAATCTGAAGGAAAAATTACTAAACACCTCTTGCACATGGTTTTAAAACCATTGCTGAGTGCCGGAGCAGCAGTTAAAGAGACAGCACAAAAAAACAAGAAAAAAGCATGAAAGGTCATCATAATTTGACACTTCCTAGAGCTGTGTCTCATCCGTAATGTAAGTGAAATTCCTAGTTTGGTGTCATATAGGAGTGAACACATACTTCTACACTGAAATCTTTTCCGGACAAGACAGAATTTGCGGATGTCAGCTGAGTGCCGAAATATCGCGAGCAAAATGCTTTGAATAAACTTGTAATGTAGGGAAAAAAGCTCCCATAGACGATTATGCCATATACCGCAAATTACGTGAAAAGCAGGGCTCCAAGCTTGGGACATTTTGTCATTAGACATCATTTACTATCGTGTGTTGAGGGTTCAAATAACTCTTTTAATGCATCAATTTGTAGCCTTAAGAAATCCCATTGTAGCCATGCTAAGTTTACTGTATTTAGGCTATTTACTTGATTGGAGTTGTGTTGGATTTTAGTGAATATGCCACAAATTGTTCCTTTGGGTCATACACTTATAATATATATTAGTATTTAAGATGCTTTGTTATCTACTGTCACTGCTTAGTGGACTCAAAGCTCGGTGAAAGACATGAATTAAAAAGTATTAATAACACATTGTCTGTTCAATAAGCAGCCACCTGGTTATCAAGCCTGACTAGAACAGTGAATATCTCCCAGAGGGGACCCTCCCTGCCCCGCTCAGATGAAGAACAACCTTATTAAACCCTGAGAGATTGCCTAGAAGCCTTGCACATCTGGGACACTCACATCTTTAACCCCTTTATTGACAGACAACCTGGAAACACACTCTGCAAAAAATAAATTTCTGTTTTTAATTGCCTGTGATTTTTTTTTTTTTATATTGATTTTAACTCAGACTCGTGAATTTTACATTTCTAAATTTCTTGCATGTTATAAAATAAGTAATAATTCCCAATTTAAGCACAGGTAAGTTATGATTAATTTGAAGGAAAGGAATACTGCCAGTTTAGGAAATATCACTAATATATTATAACTAGCGACTTGCCCGTCACAAATGACGGCAATAAAAGGCATGGCAATGTTGTTTACCACACAACGTAAGGCTTTTGCTCCTCTGTGGACTTTCGGCGCTCATTGTGAGCCTCTCCCCTCGTGAACTTCTAGTGTCCTGCTTTGCAACGATCACCTTTGGTGCTTGTCGCGAAGACAGATATATAAGTACAGTGTATCAAAAAAAAAAGTGAGTACAGTGAATTAATAAAGTAATATGAATTAATAAATGAATATACTTTACCTATTTATATGTGATATGCAGCAATCAACATTCTGAAGAGCTAGCTGTAATGGTATATTTTGTATCTCCTACGTGCCTGGTAGTGATTTTTGCGGGTATGTCTCCTTTAGCCTCGTTTTCATTTTTTTCGCCTGCCATTTTTTTTGTCGTGTAGACGATTTTCAATGCCGAAACTTCTTAAATGTGACTTAATTTGGCGTGCAACTTCACTCCCAGATGTCCTGCTGTGTGTGATGTATTTTTTTTTTTTTTTGTGCTTTTCGTGTTTTTCGATGTGCGTGTTTTGGCCATTAACTTTGTATTTTTTCGAATTGCAGCTGACGTGGGAGCCTCCACCACCTAGGGGTGTAAAGACTCATTTTCATTTTTTTCGGCCACCATTTTTTTTTGTTGCTTAGCCGATTTTCAAGTGCCAAAACGTCTTAAATGCGACTTCACTCCCAGATGTCCTGGCTGTCCCCCCGTGCTGTGTGTGATGTTTGTTTTATGTTGTATTATTTCGTTGTTGGGCTTTTTGTGTTTTTCGATGTGCGCGGTTCGGCTGTTAACTTTGTATTTTTTCGAAGGCTCATTGCAGCTGACGTGGGAGCCTCCACCGCTGATGGCCGCATTTGCAGCCCGAACTGCGTCCCTGGCTTCGCGTAACGACAACTTGCAGTTTGACAATTAGAATATGTGATATCTGCCCCATTTATTCCCATGAAGGTTTAGGTACCTTAATTCAGGAAGGGCATGTCATATCAAATTTAGGAAATTAAAAGTTAACCTGTTCATGATTATGAAGGTGAACATTGAGGTCACATTTAATATGCCAGACTGTGCCAAATATACAGTCAGGTCCATAAATATTGGGACATCGACATAATTCTAAACTTTTTGGCTCTATACACCACCACAATGGATTTGAAATGAAACTAACAAGATGTGCTTTAACTGCAGACTTTCAGTTTTAATTTGAGGGCATTTACATCCAAATCAGGTGAACGGTGTAGGAATTACAACAGTTTGTATATGTGCCTCCCACTTTTTAAGGGACCAAAAGTAATGGGACAATTGGCTGCTCAGCTGTTCCATGGCCAGGTGTGTGTTATTCCCTCATTATCCCATTTACAAAGAGCAGATACAAGCTCCAGTGTTCATTTCAAGTGTGCTATTTGCATTTGTTGCTGTTAACTCTCAATATGAGATCCAAAGAGCTGTCACTATCAGTGAAGCAAGCCATCATTAGGCTGAAAAAACAAAACAAACCCATCAGAGAGATAGCAAAAACATTAGGTGTGGCCAAATCAACGGTTTGGAACATACTTAAAAAGAAAGAACGCACCGGTGAGCTCAGCAACACCAAAAGACCCGGAAGACCACGGAAAACAACTGTGGTGGATGACCGAAGAATTATTTCCCTGGTGATGAAAACACCCTTCACAACAGTTGGCCAGATCAAGAACCCTCTCCAGTAGGTAGGTGTATGTGTGTCAAAGTCAACAATCAAGAGAAGACTTCACCAGAGTAAATACAGTGGGTTCACCACAAGATGTAAACCATTGGTGAGCCTCAAAAACAGGAAGGCCAGATTAGAGTTTTCCAAACAACACCTAAAAAGCCTTCACAGTTCTGGAACAACATCCTATGGACAGATGAGACTAAGATCAACTTGTACCAGAGTGATGGGAAGAGAAGAGTATGGAGACGGAAAGGAACTGCTCATGATCCAAAGCATACCACCTCATCAGTGAAGCATGGTGGTGGTAGTGTCATGGCGTGGGCATGTATGGCTGCCAATGGAACTGGTTCTCTTGTGTTTATTGATGATGTGACTGCTGACAAAAGCAGCAGGATGAATTCTGAAGTGTTTCGGGCAATGTTATCTGCTCATATTCAGCCAAATGCTTCAGAACTCATTGGACGACGCTTCACAGTGCAGATGGACAATGACCCGAAGCATACTGCAAAAGCAACCAAAGAGTTTTTTAAGGGAAAGAATTGGAATGTTATGCAATGGCCAAGTCAATCCCTTGATCTGAATCCGATTGAGCATGCATTTCACTTGCTGAAGACAAAACTGAAGGGAAAATGCCCCAAGAACAAGCAGGAACTGAAGACAGTTGCAATAGAGGTCTGGCAGAGCATCAACAGGGATGAAACCCAGCGTCTGGTGATGTCTATGTGTTCCAGACTTCAGGCTGTAATTGACTGCAAAGGATTTGCAACCAAGTATTAAAAAGTGAAAGTTTGTTCTATGACTGTTAATCTGTCCCATTACTTTTGGTCCCTTAAAAAGTGGGAGGCACATATACAAACTGTTGTAATTCCTACACCGTTCACCTGATTTGGATGTAAATACCAAAATTAATCAAATTAAAGCTGAAAGTCTGCAGTTAAAGCACATCTTGTTAGTTTCATTTTAAATCCATTGTGGTAGTGTATAGAGCCAAAAAGTTTAGAATTGTGTCGATGTCCCAATATTTATGGACCTGACTGTAAATCTATAATATAAGGGAAATAAAAATAATTCATAACAATTAATACATTGGTAATAAATGAACAATAATTGTAAATACTGTAAGTATGGCAAATACTAAATACTATGAATAATTATTGTGTTGTTAGGTGAATTATTATTACTGAGGGTAATCAGTAATCATTATGTCTAAATAACTTGTTCCTGCTTGACATGCGGTGTTGTAGGAATAATCACATGTGAGTAGATCAGTGTGAGAAAAACAAAAAATCATCACTTTACTAATACAACTTATATGTATGTATAGTTGCAAGGATTTTTTTCTTTTTTGCATATAAAAAACAATACAGTTGTGCTCATAAGTTTGCATACCCTGGCAGAAATTGTCAATTGTTGGCATTTATTATGAAAATATGAATGATCATGCAAAAAAAAAAAGTATTTTATTGAAGGATGGTGATCCTATGAAGCCATTTATTATGACATAGTTGTTTGGCTCCTTTTTAAATCACAATGATAACAGAAATCACCCAAATGGCCCTGTTCAAAAGTTTACATATGTGTATAAATAGTCATTGAGTTTGTTAGCTCTCACGTGGATGCACTGCGCAGGCTAGATTCTGAGCCATGGGGAGCAGAAAAGAACTGTCAAAAGACCTGCGTAACAAGGTAATGGAACTTCATAAAGATGGAAAAGGATATAAAAACATATCTGAAATCTTGAAAATGCCAGTCAGTACTGTTCAATCACTTATTAAGAAGTGGAACGTTTGAGATCTCTTGATACCAAGCCAAGCTCAAGTAGACCAAGAAAGATTTCAGCCACAACTGCCAGAAGAATTGTTTGGAATACAAAGAAAAACTCACAGGTAACTTCAGGAGAAATACAGGCTGCTCTGGAAAAAGACGGTGTGGTTGTTTCAAGGAGCAAAATACGAGGATACGTGAACAAAAATTAGCTGCATGGTCGAGATGTCAGAAAGAAGCCTTTACTTTTGCCAATGCCACAAAAAAGCCTGGTTACAATATGCCTGACAACACCTTGATTTACCTCACAGCTACTGGCACACTGTAATTTGGAGTGAAGAAATCAAAATAGAGCTTAATGGTCACAACCATAAGCTCTATGTTTGGAGAGGGAGGCCTATAGTGAAAAGAATACCATCCCCACTGTGAAGCATGCTGGTAGCTCACTTATGTTTTTTTTTGGGGGGGGGGGGGGGGAGGTTGTGAACTCTAAAGGCATGGGGAATCTTGTGAAAATTGATTGCAAGACCCTCCAGTAGTTACAGCAGAAAAAGGTGAAGGTTGTGGAGTGGCCATGACAGTCTCCTCACCTTAATATCATCAAGCCACTCTGGGTGCGGTTCATGCAAGACGACCAAAGACGTTTCATGACCTGAGGCATTTTCCCAAGATGAATGGGCAGCTATACCACCTGCAATAATTAGGGGACTCATAGACAACTATTACAAAAGACTGCATGCTGTCATTGATGCTAAATGGGGCAAACACAGTATTAAGAACTATGGGTATGTAAACTTTTGATCTGGGCCATTTGGGTGATTTCTGTTATCATTATGATTTAAAAAGTAGCCAAACAACTATGTGATATTAAATGTCTTCATATGATCACTATCCTTCAATAAAATACATTTATTTTGCATGATCATTCCATTCATATTTTCAAAATACTGGCCAAAATTTCACAATGTCTGCCAGGGTGTGCAAACCTTTGAGCACAACTGTAAATAAATGAAAAATATTTTTAAAAAAAGGTCTTGCTTATTATTTTATTCATAGTACAAATACAACTACTTCATCTGACTCTTAAGTACGTTTGTGCAAAAAGTAGGTTCTTGAAGTCTGCACTTATTGCCAACTGATTGCAGCAGTATACGTATTCAAATTAATCATGTATGGCAACAATCTTTATTTAAAAAGAAAATACATTTCCTAAATGTCTTCTAGGCAGCAAAGAACACGAGAGAGAGACCACTCCTCCCCAGCAGGACAGATATCCACCCAGATGAAACCCCTTCTAGTAGACTCTCCCTCAGGTAGAATGTATACCCAGAAGAGTGATAAGATTTTTTTTTTCTTTCTGAGAACATGAATAGATTGTCAAGTCACCCTAGAGGAGTGGGTGTCATTGAGGGTTTTTTAGAGTATTCTGACCCTACCTTGCACTGTTAGACCTTCTACACAGGAGGATTCTGCTTAATAATTTCACATATGCTGACAGACCCTCGACACACAAGGTATGTACATGCTTATTCAAGACTGAGGCAGGTGTGTAAAGATAGGCTTGATGATGTGTAAATATTCCTCCCTCTCTTGTGTGGGAAGAATGTAGTAAGTAAGAAGCAAATATATTGCTAAGACACCATATCCTTGTTAATAGTAAAGGGTATGTCAAGGTTTGAGAAAAATGTATTGGTTTAATGGAAAATAATTACATATGAAGTGCATATAGGATGCATCAGAAGGGGGAGGTGGCATATAGAGGTTAGATAAATAGAACAGCCCAGTTGCCAGTGGGAGAAAGATATTCTTGCACTGGGATGGTAAATGAGCCTTAGTAGATACCTGAAGTCCTATGGAAATTATATTCTGATACCTTGCCTGTGGTTATGGGCAAGAACCTAGGATGTTGGCAGTATATGTCTTACCTGTTTAACTTGCATAGTGCAGATCAAGATGGTGGCAACTGCTGGTTACGTGTTTTACTAATTTTTTTATGCCCTGTATAACAGGCCAGTGCCTATGCTGTCAATGCACAGGGTGCTGATGGGAACAATAAGCTAATTGCTTCAGACTGCTGCATGGAACCCTGTAGACATATTTGCTCAGCATAAGTTCTGCCCTAGATCTAAGGTGAGGCACTAGCAAGAGGCATTTATGTAAATCTAAGGATAAGGAAATAAGAACTTTAAGGAACTCTAAGGAAATAAGAACTTTACAGGCATATTTTGCTGAGTCAAGCAGCAGAGTCAGTATCTCTGAGGAAAAAGGTCAGATACTGAGGAAATTGAGATGTTCTTCCATAAAAACACATTCTATTATTTAATTTCTGAAGTCAGATCGTCATTGCATTTAGAGGAGAAAATAGAAAAACAGTAGATGCAGGATAAGGGCTTTTTACAAGCTATTACATACTTGATAAGACAAGAGTGGAAGCAGCCAGAGAGAAAGATCACAATACAACAAAGAATTAAACATTTATTGGCTTGGTACAAAATAGTACAAATAAGTGTGACCTTCTCCCTGAAGGTGGATGTTAGAGTGGCAATGTTGTCTAGAAGAACTACAATTCCTCTAGATGATGTGTCAGCTCTTAGAGACTCCATGGAGAAGTGGACAGAATATGCCAGGGAAAATTAGCTATCAGGCAGTTGGTACAGCCATTAAAGCATGAGTGGTGTCAACTATTATGGCAAGAGCCATTTGTCACTGGCTAATGAGTTTGGAAGTAGCATTATTTGAAAGACTGGCCAGAGAAGAGACTCTCAAGATGTTACCAGTCCTGCATTTGGCATCCGATTTTCTATGTAATGTCTCTTGGAAGATGCTCAGGGTAGCCGCTTGAGGAGCAATGTTATTGACAGTAGCAAAGAGGGCTATTTGGCTCAGAGCCTGGCAGGCAGATTCAGCCTTAAAGAATATAATATGTTGTATGTCCTTTGAAGGTATCTATCCATTTGGAGCGGAACTGGATGCTATAGTAGAAAAGTTGGCAGAAGATAAATCCAAGTTACCATAGGATAGACATTTTTCAGAAATAGACATTTTTCCTTTCGAGGAAGACAATTTCAATCTAGATCCCCAACCAGAAGAAAGAGATGGTTTCAAGACAGAATACCAGTTAGAGTTAGTAAGAGTTTGAACTCAGCGGTTTACAATCCCACCTCTTTCTGAGTCCAGTTGCCAGTGGGATCAAGACTGACTTTTTTTCCCCAGTAGAGTTGCTGAGGTTTACTAATCATTGGGTTTTACATGTTGTTTAACAAGGTTACAGTTTAGAAATATGGGGGACTCCTCCTCCCAAGTTTGTGAAGTATTGTATTAATTCCCAAGCATCCAGAGAAGAAGAAAGTGTTTTTGCAAGCAGTACTCAAAGTAGAAAATAGAGTTCTAGTTCCAGTTGTTCAAGAGCAAAGATATATGGTGGTATATTCAAATATGTTTATAGTTCCAAAATTATGGAAGTTTACAGACCAGAAAATAAAATAACGAAGTCAGAGGTGTTTTTGCAAATTACCCTTAGGGTTTAGTCTCCGTAAGGGTAATAGGGGACTCCAGCCGTGGACCCCTTGCTCACTGTGCCTTAGGGAGTTCAGCTGCACCTCACTGACGAGGCCCATAAAGGCCGAAACGTGTCTGGGGTTTGCTGTTTCTCCTGTTCGGGGTAGAATTGCCAAGTATTTCGGGGCTGGGTCACTCTTTTGAGTGGGACCAGACTGATATACTACAGGATATTTCTCCCTGTGAAGGGCACAACTGAGCTAAAAGAGGTTGCTCTCAGAGTGGCTTATCATGGTTCTAGAACTAACCAATTAAAGTTAGTTCGTTCTCTGATGTGCGCCTTTTAGCTTACAGACCAGTCCTAAATCACAGAGGTTAGAACAAATTTACTAATAGTGCATAGAAAGAGGTCTGGATGCATAATAGATAAGAAACGTTTAAACTAGTTCCGACTCACAGGTTTGGAGTTAGATTCAACACCAGGAAAGACCTTTTTAACTCAGGCAAAAGTAAAAAGATTAAGATCTCAGGTGACATGGTGGAAAATAAATGAAAACATGTCCATTTGAAAGGGCATGTCGTTGTCGGGTTTAATGTCAGCATCCATTCCACAGGTCCTTTGGGCAAAAAGCATATCAACAGGACAACATCATTTAGCAATGGGGTCATGGCTATTCCATTGAGATAACTATTTCTCCAGAGACAAGGTTCTCTCTTACTTGGTGGTTGGTACGAACACATCTGTTAGGAGGGGTTCCATGGGGGTTCCCACAGTGGATGATCTTGACAACATACGCCATCAGACTGTGGTTTGCATTTTCAAGAAAGATATGTTCAGGACTTTGGTCTGAGAAGGAAACAAGGTAGTTTTCCGCAATATAAGGGGAATTTCAAGCAAGTTGGTTAGTGCTGCAAGCATTCCAGGACAAGATTTCAGAACCTAATCAGAGTACAGTCAACTACATCCAACGCTACGGTAGTAGCGTTCATCAACAGACAAGGAGGTATGAAAAGTCACCACTACAGAAGCAGACAGCAAGAATAATAGCCTGTGCAGAGAGTACTCTGGAAGACATATCATTAGTATATATAAAAAGCAGGATACATGTGATAGCAGATTTTCTAAGTCAAACACAGCAAGGTGCTTCTGGGAGAATGGAAACTAAACCAAGATGTTTTCAGCTGGTTAGTCAGTCAGTGGGAAAGACCATATATGGATTTCATGGCATACTTCAAGAACAGGGAAATAAGAGACTTCACATCCTGACAGGTGCAGAGCAACTTGCTGACATTGGATACGCTGACATATGATTGGATTCTCAAGCTGAATTACGTTTTCCCTTCATTCCATTTAAAAGCAAGTGTATTGGAAAATATCCTTAAGGAAAAGGTGTATATCATTTTATAACACTTTATTGGTCCAGAACAGAAATGCAGATTTAATACCTATATTTAAAGGCATACTTAAGTTTGCTGGATTATGAATGCATATGATAGAGGAGAATTAGTAGTGTATGTTAACATTTTTTGCATTAAAAAATCCCCAAATAAACATTTAAACACTTACATTAAAGTCAGCAAAATGTCTTGTAATTTCTGACAGTTGCAAATCAGGGTTAACACCCTCCAAACCCAGGCAGAATTAGCATCAAATTAAAAACAAATGTTTTTGTCTAATCAGGTTAGCTGAAACTTTTGAATTAACTCTGAGTTTCCTGTTTGTGCTGCAAAGCAGCCTGGGATATTTAGTGTATCAATGATATACGCTATGTATTACTGCTGACAGGAAGCTGCAAGTAGATTGGCTAAGCAAGCAACAGCCAGTAAATAGTGGGTTAACATTGATCCCTTTATTCTGCATGCTGATGGGGAGGGGGGGGGGGGGGTGGTCAGATGCCTGCTTAGAAACCCCTGGAGATGTCAACATATTTATCAGAGGGATGTTTAGATATGTAAAAATAATCTTTTATGTGCTGCATACATATAGGCTGCTTTTTGCCTAATGGGTGCAGAAATGTATTAATCCATGAAACTTGGATATGCCTTTAAGGAGGGAGCAAGAGCAAATTCATGGAACTATATACCCATAAGCCTCACTTCTGTAGTGTGGAAGCCTTTAGAAGGGTTAATAAGGGATAGTATACAAGTATATGTTCATTTAGGTAGGTGTAGGTGTCAACACAGATTAATGAGGGATAGATCATGGCAAACAAATTTAATGAATCTATATGAAGGGGTAAGTAGGAACACCAATCAAGTTGTTAAAATACACCTACCATTAAATTTATAGACTGATAATTTCTTTGTCAGTGGGCAATCATTCAAAATCAGCAGGGCATCAAATAACCCCCCTCCCCCCCCCCCCCCCACTGAAAAGTTATGCATTTGGAAGACAAAATAAGGGTGCCATTTTGATAATCTTAATTGAGCAAATCCAGGAGTATCAGAGATATAATTGGTTTGGGAGTGCTTGTGGACAGCTGCCTATATACCAGTGCTCAATGCCAAGCAGCAGCTACAAAGGCAAGTAAACATATTAGCATGCACTAACAAGGGTATAGAAGCAAGAAACTAATATAATTATGCCACTATACAAATCCCTAGTACACCCTCATTTGGAATATGAAATACAATTTTGACCACCACTTCACAAAAAGGATATTTTAGAGCTGGAAAAAGTAAAGAGAATAAATAAAATAAAACTAAGAAGGGGAATGGACGGACTAAGCTATGAAGACAGACTAGCCAAATGTAATTTATTTTCTCTAGAAAAACCTGCCTAAGAGACGATATGATTACGTTATATAAATACATCCAGAGGCAATATAAAGCTTCCTCAAGTAAACTTTTTGTGCCAAAAGGTTTTCAACTGACAAGTGGACATCACTTGAGGTTAGAAGACAAAAGCAATAAAAAGGGTTCATACCCTTCCCAGTAAACTGTGATTAAACTATGGAATTCTCCAGAAAATTAGGTTGTGACATCAGATTTGATAGATAACTTTAAATAGGGTTAGATATATTTTTGAATAAAAAAGGCATGTGGGGTTGTCCTGGATAACTAGACAAGGAGAGGTATTGATCCAGCGAGGCACCCAATTGCCAGTGTCAGGAAGGCAATTGACAATGAGACAATTGACAATGTTTCAATGTTTTTTTTTCTGCTTGCCTTCCTCTGGATCAATTAACAATGAATCCACATATTACAAGGATCAGAGGAGACCTAAAAAGGTTGAACTTGATGGTCTAAAATTACTATGTAACTATGTATGAAGGCTGTGGTTCTCTCAGTTAATGGGGATGTCAATCACAGATCGAGGACCCCCTCTTGTGTCAGGAAATTTACAACTAAAGCAGATGGCTTGGAAGTTCAAAGGATGTAGTTAATTAGAAAACATAAAAAAGCTTCCTTTATTATTTTCATTAACACCTACATCTCTTTGAATGTTTTCTGAGGCTGTGCATGTACTATACCTCGAGTACGATCTTCCAGAAATCCTATATGTCCATTTCTGAGCTAATCAGAAGACACAGAATCAAGTTGAGTAGATGGGATAAGTAGTGCTACCTAAACATTCATTGATCGAAAAGAACAATTTCTTAGCCAGTGGGTTAAATAAACTTTCTTTTAGACAGTTATCCAAATCATCTTGAAGTTGCATCAAAGTAGGGAGAATGTGGTCTCTGGTGTGTTTTTTTCGTCTTGAAGTATGTTCAAAGAAATATGATTGTGACATAGTCATGTAAAATGCTATGTAAACACAAATTACTTGGTTATGTCATAAGTTGTCATCTTGTCAAAGAACTTCATTGCGGCAACCTAACTTGAGTTCCATCTGGTATCATCTGTAATTTGAAATACCACGCATACCCTCTCTTTGAATAGGTCTCTAGCCTTTTGACCTTTAGATCTTTTAGATCTTTTGTGCACTTTGTTATACAGTGCTGTTTATTTCCCAAAAGCTGATCTGGCTAATATTTTGTATTCAACATTCCGCACCTAGGCCCCTATTTAATTGCAAGCCCGTAATTACCTTCAAACTGAGCTTTTGGCTGCGGGTTCCAATTTTTTTACATACATAGATGTATTCAATCAACTCAAGCCCGCAATTACATGCCCACAGCCCCAACACGCAAACCATGAACCCAGTAAGTAGCATTTCAGGGATCAATTATGATCATGATCAATTAAGCAAGCCCGTAAGTTACATTTTAGACAGAGCCAATAGTAAATGAGGCTGTCATCATGACGTCAGTAAAACATGGAGTTTAAACTACAATCAATTAGTGTTTAGAAGTCCGATTTGCAATCGGACTCGCAATCCAGAAATGTAGAAATCGATAAAAATCAAAAAAGCTTCTGTTTTAGTCCATGCAGGATCCATTATATGTATTAACTCCTTGATTCATATAACTCAGACATAAAACATAAAAAAGACTGTGGTGCAATTAATTCTAATGTCTTTCATTGCTTTCCCAGTATTTTTAAGTACAGTAGTGAGTTTATATTTGCTTTTGCAGTGTTACAAGCAGGTGTTTAACCCATTTGAGAGTCCCATCAAGTACTGGTATACTTTTTTGATACATTTGTCATTTAAAGGTTTGAAGGATTGCAGGCTTGTTGAATTGTTGTATCTGAATATCAATTTTGCATCTTTAGCCTTGGTAACAGGCTTGAAACATCAAAGAAGTAGATAGGACGGAGTTACGTTCTTGGCAACTGCAGTGATTTTGAGCCTGTAACTCGCAATTGGAATGCGAGTAGCTAAAAGTAGCCAATTGAATATCAGTAACATTTATGGGCTCCATTACAGTGTCATGTAATTGCAATTTGGACAATTAAATAGGGCCCTTTGTTGGCATCCACAACTTAAAATGGCTGCTCTTCTGTTGAGGTCATGATCACAAAAGTACTCAGCATCGTCCATTGCCCTTGTAATGTTCTCAACCATGTTAGGTCTGACAATGTTTATAATTGCCTCAATCTAATAATGTGTTTAAACAAAGTGACAAATTATTTATTATGAAATTGGCATAAAAAAATAAAAAAAAAAATCTTAGAAAGTTACTTTGATTTTGATTTCCCACCAGCTCCATACTACTCCTTAATGTTATGTTGCTCTTTATTTAATGGTTATTTCAAAACAATATCGGTTTTGGTTGCATTAATTCCTTTTAGAATTTTTGCATAAGCGCACTTTTCAGACATGCACTCTTAATGGATGCATTTAATGTATTTGCCTTTGCTGGAGGGCAGATTTTGCAAAGGAAAAAAAAATTTGCTTCCATCTGTGAAGTCCATGAAAAATATTTCTCATAAAGATTATACCACTTCAACCATGTAACTCAGACTGGACAGATGACTCACCTGAGTTTGATTTTTTTGCATGATTATTATAAAGCACTTTATGCAGCTAATGGCTGAAGGGTTGGCTTTTGCATTATTGGATCCAGTTCGGATTGCAAATCTTGACGTTTCATTATCATACATCTTTTTTTTAGCTTTTACTTTATAGGAGTATGTAATCTGTTGTGAGCAAATTGCAATCCTCAATATCACCCACATGCACGCACATACACATGCACATACACACATATGCACACTTACACGCACATGCATGCACATATCCATGCACACACATGCACATACACTCACATGCACGCACATACACTTGCACATACATGCACATACACACGCATACACACATAGACACACATGCACATACACTCACATGCACACTTGCACGCACATACCATCACATGCACACTTACGCCCACATGCACACACTACACATGTATATACACACACATGCACATACACTCACATGCACGCACATAAACATGCACATACACACATATGCACACTTACACGCACATGCATGCACATATCCATGCACACACATGCACATACACTCACATGCACGCACATACACTTGCACATACATGCACATACACATGCACATACACACGCATACACACATAGACACACATGCACATACACTCACATGCACACTTGCACGCACATACCATCACATGCACACTTACGCCCACATGCACACACTACACATGTATATACACACACATGCACATACACTCACATGCACGCACATAAACATGCACTCACATACACTCACATACACATGCACAAACACACATGCACACTTACACGCACATAGACACACATGCACATACACTCACATGCACACATACATGCACTGACATACACATAAACATACACACACATGCACATACACTCACATGCATATACACATGCACATACACTTACATGCATATACACATGCACACTTACACGCACATGCATGCACATACACATGCACATACGCACATGCACATACACTTTGTACAGATTCCTATGCCAAATTACATGGTTTTAAGTCTGAAGAAAACCAAATAGGCCGCTGTCAATTTTAAAGAAAAGGGAAACACATAATACTTTTGCTAATATAAATAGAATTAAATTAGTATATTAGCACAGGCTGTTGTGATCTTTCATGACCATTATTATCATCATTATTAAGATACATATGGCAGATCGGATGGTTTTCATCCAGGAGGAAACAAAATAGACAACTGTCACCTTAAAAGCAAGGGAAATACAACATAACACTTTGATAAACTAAATAATTAGTAGACGTTAATACATTTATTTGTGATCTTTTTTTACCATTATCATAATTATTAGTATTAGCTTGATCCTTCTTCCTCCACTCATAAGTCACCTGGCCCCAAAGCAATAACAGCTCCACCTCTGCAACTTGTCTGATCATGTCAGTGCATCTGTCTGTTTAAGATGTGGGCAGCAGAAAAACAAGAAAAAGCCCCAAAAAGAACCCTTTAAAATGCTCATTTTTAACAAAATGTATGTTTCACTCAATTCATTTTCTCCGCTTATTAAAGTAAATTAGTTCTCATTGAAGTTCACCAAAATGGGAGCAAAGTTCTCAAAATGTATTTATTTAAAGTTTTTTTGTCCAAAACAGAGGTGCTTAAGTTGGTGTGTGCGGAGTACCCACCTTCCACAGAACAACTAGGACACCTGGGGAATTTAACTGTAACAATCCATACTGGTTTTAAATTATATTTTCTAGCTAAAGCTTTGATTTGCTGTTGTTTGCATATGTATTTTTAATGTTAATTAATGGTGAACTAAAAACTAGGTTTTGGCCCTTCAATATAGATGTTTCTTATTCCAAATCATATCTGTCATCTTATCCTCAGCTTTCACCTCTTCCCAGGTCATTTCTACACCTTCCTATCATGGGATATTTTTTAAAAGAGAGGCATTTTGATATTGAGAGTTCCTGTCAGACTGAGTTTCTTTAGCTGAGCTAAAAGTATATTTGTGGCTGGATCATGATGCTATGCTGTATCTTCCTGTAACTTCTCTGCATAAAATGCAAAGTGACTTCCTCTTCTCACACTTGAACTGTCACCCAAGGGAAGGGACTGGGGTGTGGGAAAATGTCAGCTTTTTCTGTTGAAAAGCGTTTGTTTTTGATAATATTAAACAGTTATTTTTTTCTATAAAAATATATTTGCATAAAAATGGTGTTTCCAAAACTGGTTTCCGTAGAATGTGCCGTTCTCCGTGGAGTTGATGGGGATCTGTGGAAGAAATGTAATGGGGAAGTTCATCTAAACTCAGATTGCTCTTATATGTAATATTGCACTAAGATAAGTTCAAATATATGTGTAAATGTTTTAGTACTTGCATTTTATGAGATCTCTGTATCATAGGTGACGTGAGCCGCTGAAGTATACAAAATCATTACAGTAGCTGTCAAAGCACAGAACTCAGCTACTGCATGATTGTCTCAATCAAATCAGCATTCTAACAGCCTCATTAAATTGAGGCTACATTGTAAAACGTAGCCCGTAACTCCAGATTTACGTGTTATGGGTATTAAATTAGCCCCGTTCCGTTGCTTGCAGTGGACTTGCGAGGTAACACGCAGGACAGCCGAGAATAGTTGCTGTGCAATGTTGAACTTCTCGCACATAAATCCTTTGATCTGTCATGCCCGTAACCGCTACTTGTTTAATTCAGCTATTAAATTGCAACGTGTTCACTCGCGAGCAAGCACGTAACACGCAAATGGAGCCCAAAGCCAGAGCCCAAATTGCTTAAGAGGACCCACAAAGGGGGAAAAGTCCAATACGTAGCACTTTGTAAAAACACACTACTGTACATTTATTATAAGGGAAAGTGATGTTAGGTCTTAGAATTAATAGCACAACAATCACAAGCCCGCAACTCGGCCCTGAAAAATACTTTATTTCATGTTCATATTTTGTGATATATCGATACCTGCAATCAATGTGTTACGACATATACTGTATCTCGCATGTAATAGAATATCATAGTTACTGCTTTATTAATATGGCATTATATCTGGCCTGTGGGTCCGATCGCAAACTGTAATTAAAGCATGTAGGACTTCGAAATCTACCCTCCCCTTTTTCAGGGACGTAACACTAACAATCTCTTTTTCCATTGGCTCCATCTGAACCTGTAACTATGTGATTTCTTAATTATTTGCGTTTGAGCACGCAACTCCGACGGCCGAGAGCTGGTTTACGAAATAGCCTCTCGCTCGTAGCTCGCGGTCCTTTCTAATTTAATAGCAACATAAGTAGGCCTAATTTTAACCCCGCAGCCGTTAAGTGCTACATGTTGGAGTTACAAGGCTGGTATTTAATATGGCTATTAGTGTCACTGTCATAAATTTTACTTAAAACATCAACTTCTGCTCTCCATAAAAAAAGTCAAACTAAGCAAGTTTCATAACTTTTTACAAAGATCTTTTCTAGAGCTTTGGGTACAGCATAGTGAGCTATGTAGGTGTTATAGGCACATGATACACAGTGACCACAAAGTTCAATTGCTTCTGTCTCACGTAGCTGCAGATGTAATTTTACTAAGCTGGTCTGGAAACTTTGTTATGCTTGTTAGCAGTGTTGGAAGGGCCATGGTTGTGTAGACTTTTCAGAAGTTTAAACAATGTAGGAATCCAGTACCACCATGGACCACAGCAGCTCGTAACATGTGGGAGAATGGCTGGGTATCCAGTGAGAGAATTCCAATCCAGCTGAAGTTGAATACAGTGTTGATGAGCAAAAAGAATTATTGGACTGCTTTAATATGGCATCCTGGCCAAAATGACTGTTTTGTAACACTGTGCAGTTTACCATGAAGGACACAAGATGTTGACACCTTCAATCAGTAACTTTGGATGGACATTCCTCCAAACGAGTCAGGGCTTCTGGGGCTTTTCTCAGTTTAAAGCTGATTAAACATGATACTCTACTGTTAAAACAAGTGCATAATGTGGATCTCGGAAGGGAGCAGCATTCCATACCCAAGTCACAAGACTGAGAGGCTGGATATGGGTATTTTGACTTGGAGTTATGAATTGTATTTGCATTAGATGATGTTCTTTCACAATAATTTAGGCAAGAATGGACTTCCATAAATCAACTTGCATCCACAACAAGCAATTTACTGCGTCACTGTGCTTCAGGTTATTGTAGTTCCATCACTGATTTACTGTCTCTAAAAGAAGCACTTGTGCTAGAGTATTACAGGAGGGTAAGTAGACAGTTATTTCCATCCTTTCCAGCGGACCACTAAACTAGATACCCCCTTTAAACATAGATCAGAAGAAAATATCAAAGCAAGTCACTAAATCCCCTGCTCAGCTGGATCAACTAATGCAGATTCACAATGCTTGTAGTCTAAACACTTCAGTGTGCATGTAGTTGCTGGGGAGGGGCTGATACTGGAAATGCATCACTAACGCAGTCACTTTATAGGGCACCAGAGGCAGTAAGTGTTAACATGCATCATAAATTCTAACATGTATCATGAACTCTAACAAATGTTAGAGTTGGGAGTATTGACCACCCTTGACTTATCAAGGAATAGTGCTAAAATTCCTCATGCTGTAGACCATCTTGACAAGTCTGCGTTTATCCCTCAATTTGGTCTGTCACTTACTTGCAGTAGAGGAACTAATTACTACACACACATATATATATATATATATATATATATATATATATATATATATATATATATATATATTTATATATATATGGTGGGCAAAAGAGCGATAGAAGCCCTCCACAGTACAGTAGTACAGTAAATAAATAGTACATTTGTGTTCACATTTAAATGTCTAAAACAAGTATAAAAAAAACTGTTTCCAGCTCAGAATTCAGAGAAAAACAGTTATTACACTACATTCTGGGAAGCTGAGCAGGGACATGTCGCCAATTCAAGTGCAGACGACTGGGTTGGCTTTCAGACCTGCTATTCTTAGGGTTTCTAAAATATTTTCAGCTGGTTAGATCTCTTTTTACTAAAGTTTGGATCTTGGGGGATTGTTGTTTCCTGTCCACAATTTCTCCATTCACTTCTACCACTTCCCTACGTACATTCTTTAAAAGAGGATAATTTGTTTGGTCTCTTTCAAAACTCTCTACCTCTTGGAGAACATTTTGCGCTTTTTCAACCTCCTCGTGATTTGGAAGAGTCATCTCCTGCTGAGTCTGCTGTCTTTTTATGAGTAGTCTGGGAAGATGTCATGGCTCGGACTTGCCCCCTTTATTATTTCCGTCCCTTTTTCTTTTTCTTCCATCTTTCCCTATAGGATTTTGGTACCCTTTTCCTGTTTGGAGAACAGCTCATTTTCCACCAAAAGGAAGATGTCCATTACAGGTCATGACTTGTCCCATGGTCTTCTTCTTTGTAGTAGATATTGAAATTTATGAAAATCTCTTCCCAAAACCACAGTATATGATAGATGACTAACTACCAGGGCTGTTATTTGAGCTTTCATCCCCTGTGCCTAGATCCATGTGTATAACTTTTTTGGGGGGATGGGGGCAGTTCATGCTGTTTCCTGCACACAGGCAACCCCCATGCTTTCTTCCTGGCCTCCTGTTGTCTGAGGCACCAACTTGCCTGGACAGCTAGGTAACTTCACTTCCTCAAATCAATTAGCCCCATTGCTTTCTGGATTTTTATGGTTACTTCATTGATTAATGGATGTTTTATCTCAGGTAGTCCACATCAACTAGATTAACCATGTCACACTGAGCTGCAGTCACCCCTAGAATGCATTGACTCATCCTAGTTTTGACATTGAGCTGCTATATGCCCCATTTCTCCACACTGGAAGCACCTGGCCACATTCAAGAAATCATACATTTTCTCTTTTGAGCTGGGTGCTAACTTCTCCATAGACTCTTTCTTGGAAAATCTATAGAATTCTTGCATTTCCCTTCCCTGTAGCCCCTTTTGTATGCAGGCTTTTTGTGGACAAACACACTTCCAGGACTTGGCAGCTTCTACAGATGATTCAGCTGAGATACTTTTTATGGCCTGATGATGTTCAACCTGAGCCACTAGCTCTTCAAGCAATTGAGATCCGCACTGTACCACCTTCTCTCACATACTTAGACGTAGTTATCTCCAGAAGTTATTTAATTCCTAAATCCTGCATCAAATATCTGTCATATTGCCGACTATTGCCCTCTGTATCTGCACTTGTTGAACCTTTGAGCACAAACAGCTGAATGTATCCCTGTTTTGACTAACATTTCTGCCTTCAGACACTTACAGTTAGCTGCTTGTTCATAATATGCTATTCCACCAAGAATGGGGTCAGTATTTCAGCACACTGGGTTGTGGCCAGGTTTCATGCATTGAAGTCCTCCCAAAAGCTAGCAGGCAGGCCTCCACATCATCATCTTTCTTGCATTCCCACCACAGGTTCTCTTGTTCTTGCAGTCAAAAGTTGATTTGTTTTTAGGTCTGGTGTACTACTTCTTGTCAAGTAGCTTGACTTCGTGTCACCCAGTGTATCAACAACTGGTTAAACTTCTGCTGTTGTCTATTAATTTATTGCTGTGCTTCGGGTTGCTTGCAATAAGACAATACTGTAAACAAGCTGATTAAACCACAGGAACACCTTGACTACCCTGGAGTCGTTTCTTGGCTGTCAGGTAAAATAAACCAGTCCTTTTTTTCCCCCACAAACCACAGGCCTGACCTTCTTTACAAATGCCCCACCACAGGGACCCTTAACACACTTTTTGGCATGTTCTGTGGTGTTCTATACACAAACAGTCTTCTTCCTGGGTTAAAATAATACTGTATCTTTAAATTGTATCTTTTCTGTTGTAGATTTCCTCAGAGGTTGTGTATCTCACAGCTTCCCATTTCTCTAAAATCAGTCTCCAGGTTGTTTGTTTCAGCTTTTCCCAAATGCAGGTGCAGCTATTTTGGCAGTAAACTTTCCTCTCAGAAGTCCATGCTTTGAGCTGGTTCAAAACACATTGAGTCCTATTATCAGCAGCTCTAGCCAGGAAAAATAACATCCTTATTCTGGCTGTAGACCACCTAAAAACTCTCCTGCCTGACTTCAGGTGCAATTATTGATTTTGTTGCAGCTCAGTTAACACTTTCTCCTCTAGAGTAGAAATACAGCTCCGCTCAGTCTCAGGCTTACATAGATTCCTTGCTTCACTTTATCACATTATGTAGCAATATAATTCATTGGCAAATGTCAAATCTACTTACAATATTTAAAATGAGTAGTATTGTAATGTAAAATCAAGTCAGCCAGCTCCATGCTGAAAATACACAACCCCAGTCAGTCCTGTTGTCTCTTTTCCATTTGTCTTTATTTATATTTTTTTCCATTTCCAACTTCTTCTTTTGTCTGGTTTGGTGAAAGCCCACACATTGATTGTGTTAAAGAAAATACTGTCTGTGGACTGGTCTGCTATGCAGACTTTGGGGGGAGCTTGTTTACTCAGAGTAGCGCTGTGGGCTGTAGTGTGCCCATTAAACCCAGTGTTTATTAACAGCCAGTCCTAGGTCTGATGCTGGTCCTTGAGACCTTATCTGCCAGTTCTCAAGGATGATGGCATGTCATCACCATTAGTCACAGTTATAGATATATTATAGAGACATTTAAAAGCAATTTAAAAAACAAAATTTTAAATTAGTTAAAATCAGTGCAAAGCTTGATGAAAATTCAGTCAGTCATATAAAGTATCACCCTATTAAACTTCTGAATCTCAAAGCGGGTCCACATGAGCACTGGATGTGAACAGCTGGCCCACAGACATAAAAGGACTGAGAACCCCTGCTTTTGTAGTGTGTCCTGGTGCATTGCACTTGCTTCATATCTAGCAACTCTGCCTTTATATACTAGCTGCCCCAGGCTACACTAGACACTTCACTGCCCAGACTGATGTTTTTATTTACAGCTTGGGGTTGCAGTTAGCCGAGTGAATGACCAAGGGTATAAACATCCATATGCTACAGGACTGGGAATAGAGTTATGTGGTCAACAACAAAAAAAGCTTCAGTTTTAGGGAAGGGAGTTTGGGTTAAATTGAGTAACTAAGGACAAAGGCAGACTGCTTCTCACCCACCCAGACAGAAGGGTTATTAAAAATGTTGCTAGCCATCTGCCTTGTCTGAATCTAATAAGAGTTTCACTCCCTAGCTCAACACTTAGTTTAGGGTAGAGAAGATTATTGATGTTAGTCAGCTGGGAATGTTGGCATTGGATCTATAACTCTTCAAGAAAGCTACTGTACATTCACCTCTGTGCTCACATGGGTATTCTACCCTCTCCTGAACATTCCCAGTTACCCTGAATTCTCTGTTAAAATGTCAGAATATCCCTGTCACGACCTGCTTCTTCAATGGGGCTTGACAAGAACCTAGTTCAAGCCTACCCCAGCAGGACTGTGTAGTTATTACTACCTCAGGTACAGAAGATAGCCTCAGGATATCAGGAACACCATATAATTCCTTAGAATTAGGATTAATGCACAGAAAGACACTTACATATATCACTGACATACCTTTATTAATTGGCACATTTTATACAATTTTCTGGCACACCGGCTGGCCAATCAGTAAGCCACATCCCTAAATAATAGGCTGCCCCTTGTTTATTGGGAAAACCCTGTACCTCAGATCAAATCAGATCTTTAATCTCATCCTGTTGATTATATTTAGGTGGGCTGAATGAGTTATCACCAGATAACAACACTGTACATATTAGGCTGCTCCTGCTTACTGGGAAACCCTGTAAAAGGATTGTCTATTAGACTACGGTCTTGGGTGACGGCTAATGCAATATCCTGCAAAATAGCTAATATGTTATGTAGAGCATAAACCAAGATACATATAACAGTGTAATCATATGTTAACCATAAGTACTAAGAAACACATAACAATAATAATAAAACAGGGTAACTCTGGCCAGTCAGGCCCAGGCCATAGTGTAAAACAGTCCAGTCAGGTCTTGGGCATGACAATCCCAAAGTCCCTTAACCTCTGCATAAAAAGGTAGCAAGACTTTGCTTGTTGTCACATTAATGAACATATCAAACCCGCTTACAGATTGCATTCCCAGATGAAAATACATTTACACTTTTTGACAGAGAGTTCCATAGCTTGACTATCCTTACAGGATGCATTATTTTCTTAATAATATTCTGGTTTGCTGGAAGTCCACTTTGTTGAGGATTCCAATAACCCTTTATTAATGTTGCTCCCCATTGAACCTAACTGTCATCTTTAATTAGCTTAAAACATGCCCAGTCTCTAAAGGATTACTTTTCTGTAGGTAGTTTGATCCTCCCTCACTACACCTTAGTATGTTTTTAGTTACTCTGAGTTGGGAATTATCTGGCAGCACCATGTCTATAGCGCTCGTGGGAAATTCGCGCCGATGTAAGCGCGCCAAAATAATCACGCCGCCAATTGAGCGCTGTAGTAAATGCGCTCTGACAAAAGAGCTCCGGATACATCTATTCTGGCAACCACTTCTTTTAATCTCACAAGTCCTTCCTCTTACACATAACCCCTTCTCCTTATACATAACCCCTTCCTCTTACACATAAATAACTCTGAATATTGTGCATATTAGAAAAAAATTTTTGTAAAATAAAGTCATACACAATACCACTATTTAATACCCCAGTTTACTAATATGGTGACCAAATGACCCGCCATCCATCCATCCAGCCATCCATCCATCCTGCTCGTATTCGGTGCCTTCCTGCCCGCCTGCCGCAGCAAGACCATCACTGTGTCCACCCTGCTGGCTCTGCGCGAGCGTGAGCTAACCTGGACTGGACGCGCATCCTCCTCGCCTGGACCTGGGGACTCCATCCTGGGCATGCACGTACACAGCAAGGTGCCCGGGAGGGTGGCCGTGAGGGACAACCTGCACAACACTGAGCCGCCCTACTTCATACTGGATAAGGGGGAAAGAGACTGTGGAGAGAAGAGACAGCCAGGGAAGAGGAGCAAGGGAGAGAGGGAAGAGTCTGGGGACAAGGGAGAGGGGGACAAGGGAAAAGGAAGTGCCTGAGAACCAGGGAGAGAGGGGCAAGGGAGACTTGCACAACACTGAACCGCCCTACTTCACACTGGGTAAGGGGGCAAGAGAGAGACACAGGCACAGGGGAGAGCCAGGGACCTGGGGAGAGAGGAGAGAGGCAGGGAAGAGAGAGGCCAGGGAAAGGGAAGAGCCTGGGGACCAGGGAGAGAGGGGCAAGGGAGACCTGCACAATACTGAGCCTCACACTGGGTGAGAGAGGAAAGAGAGAGACACAGGCACGGGGGAGAGAGCTAGAGACCAACAGAAAGAGGCAGGGACCATTAGAGAGAGGAGAGAGGCAGGGACCAAGAGAGAGAGGAGAGAGACAGGGACCAAGAGGGAGCGAAGAGAGACAGGGACCAAGGGGGGGAGGTGGGAAGAGAGAACCAGGAACCAAGGGGGAGAAGAGAGAACCAAAAAACCAAGGGAGAGAAGAGAGAACCAGAGACCAAGGGAGACAAGAGAGACCCAGGGACCAAGGGAGAGAAGATAGAACCAGGGACCAAGGGAGAGAAAATGGAGCCAGGGACCAGAGGAGAGAACTAGCTTGTTGGCATTGGACGGTTTGTTATTGTGAGCATGCGCGCGCACGGTTTTGTCATGCACGCTTTTAGTGTGAGCGGTTTTGCAGTGAGCTCATTTGTCGTGAGAGCACTCACAATTGACGCGTTCGCGCTTTAATCGGGTGTTGGTTATGTTGGCGCACTTTTGGCGTGTGCCGTTATATCGGGACACCGGCTGAGTCTTTGCCGCACCTTATAAACCTCATCCAGGATTTTAGGATATTAATTCCTAATACATTAACTTTATCTTTGATCTGTTGGCTAAACAGCACCCCTTACGGGTTTGAACTCAAGTGTAGCCTTGGGGAATTGGAGCAATTGAATAGCGATTTGCGTCTTTAGCCATAGATGATAGTATGGTGGCCACTGACACATGTTGATAGTGCTTATTCACATTGAGGAGACATTCAGTAATACTGGCACAGAAAATTGGTACTAGGGCACAGACGAAAAAGCTGATGATACTTCGGCACAGTGAGAACACACTTTAAATATTGGCAAAGGCTGAAGTACACAGACAGATATAGGCACTCTGAAATACTGGCATAGGCAGATGATGATACTTAGGCACAGTCAAGAGGCACTTGGCAACAATGACACAGACGGAAAGCACTATGCAATAGTGGCTCAGACAAAAAGCATAGCAGGGAACACACTAGAACAAACAGACAACCAGTGCAGCTGATGAGTATAATTAGGCAAGAGAGGTTTGGCCATGTCAAGTGAACACTCTAGATTCAGTTACACTGTTCCTTCAAATATAGTGACATTTGCCTCTCCAGACGTCAAAGGACATGCATTACATTGGGGAAGTTAGTATTGTGTGGAGGCCTTGACACTTCTACATCAATGGAATGGCTGCAGAACTCAGGATTTGATTAAAGACATACAAGCTTCTTTGAGAACAAAATAAAAGAACAATAAAACACATTTTGAATTGCTTCTCCTAGTCTCAGGTCAATCATTGTTAAAATATATATATTTTTTTTTTTAATTATGATGATTAACATTAATACTATAAGAAGCAAGTCAAGGATGCTTTTTTCTTTGCTAACTATTCATTTGGAAGATTCAATTTGGAAGGAAAAACTCTGTTCTATGTGCAAAATGCAACCCTGATTGCTGAAAATCTATGTTATGTCTATGTCAGCCTGTTAGAGGATCAGTCATCTATACATCCTTGTCCTGTCAGACTGGTAGGTCAACAAGAGAGGGCAGAAATTGTCTATGTATATAAATTTGGCTAAACTCCAGGAGCCAAAATTGAAATAAAATTGAAGAGATTTGCTCCTACTTTTGCAGATACTCTTAATATTGTATTTTTATGTGCGGTAGGTAATCACTGTAACTCTCAACTTTCTATTTCTCTTTGTGACCTCCTTTGGAATGCAGAACGCTTTGAACTCGGCGATAGTACGTGTGATACACACAAATTGTCATCTAATTTTTCTCTGATCGGAATAGAGTACATTCTAATTGTAAATACATTACATTCATAACAAATCTGTGTATAACTGTGGTTTATAATGATGAGCTCTTCTCATGTCCCTTTGTCCCGGAAGACAGGCAGGTTAAGATCTTAGGGACCTGCAGATGACCAGCTGTCAAAAAACATATCTCTGGCATGTACTCCCTGGTCTGTGGAAGATTAAATACCCTTCTAGTTGGCTCCTAAATCAACATTTCTCAAAATATCTGTATGAGCAGCTTTGGATGCCCGAAGAGACTGGCTTTTCAGCACCAGCCAATTGAAAGTTGCTATGTTGCTGGCTCTGCCAGAAATTAAGTTAAACAGCAATAGATATGTTGTAAAGCCCTTATTTAAGGGACATTGTATATATAGAGGATTATAGCCCTTGAACAAGGTTCAGGTATAGTTGGCAGAAAAATGGTCAATATCGGATCTAAGGTCAGCAGCTGGAAGCAACCTATGTTATCCACAGGACAGGAATGAGATCAGGGCTGGTGGCAGACAAGGGTAAAAGGTAGACACAACCAAAGGTTCAATCCAACATATAAATCTGGTAAACAACAGAAACACATCGATGGAATACTGATCCTTGATCAGATGATCAGACAAGGTGTGTCCACTGACGTCTTTTATTAGCTGCTCTATTCATGCCACAACTCATGGATCCTCCAGGACGCTCATGGCACTACGTCTAAGCACTACCCTACACTACACTATTATCCACCCCAATAAACTAATAAATCTAAATGAACCCCCTCTAAGTAATTATCCTACTCTAAGTAATTAACCCCTATAAGTAATTAACCATATTTAACACTCAGCATGCCTAATAAACAATATCACTAACCACTTAACCCTATCTAAACCTTGTTATCCCTATCTAGTCCTATTTAACCCTAACTTTACCTATTTAACCCTAATTGTACCCAATAAACCCTAACTGTACCTAATTACCCCTAACTGTACTTAATTACCCCTAACTGTACCAAATAAACCCTAATTGTACCTAATTACCCCTAACTGTACCCAATAAACCCTAACTGTACCTAATTACCCCTAACTGTACCTATTTAACCCTAACTGTACTCAATAAACCCTAACTGTACCTAATTACCCCTAACTGTACCCTCCAGCGGTGATCGCCGATGCCCTGGACTTCTGGGCAAGGAAAAGCCCCTCCATCAAAATCCTGAAGTTCAATAAAAGAAAAAATACTGTTACTAACGGAGCTCCTCCCTCAAGGAGCTCCCTGTTGCAAATTACATTTTATTTTAGATTGGAGCATGTGCAGGAACCTTCATTTGCGGTGTGGAGCTCCATTAGTGGCAGAATTTTTTTTATAGAACAGCAGGATTTTGATGGAGGGGCCTTTCCTGGCCCAGAAGAGTGAAGACCAGGGCATCAGGGATCACAGCTGGAGGGGCATTTTGGCCAGGTCAGTAGACTCATTAACCCTTTCTTTTTTACAGGTTGTAAGTCATTTTTTTTTTAATAGTGGTTTTTATTTTATGTAATTTTTTTTCTGTAATGTGGGTGTTTTTATTTTTTGTACTTGTGTGTTAGGGATTTTATAAGTGGGTTAGGTAGGTAGTGTAATAGGAGTTAATAGGATAGGGTAGAGGTTAATGGGATAGGATAGGGGTTAATAGGATAGGGGTTAATAGGATATGGGTTAATAGGATAGGGGTTAATAGTATATTAGTAATTACATAAAGTTAGGGGTAATTAGGTACAATTAGGGTATATTGGGTACAGTTAGGGTTAAGTAGGTACAGTTAGGGGTAATCAGGTACAGTTAGGGTTTATTGGGTACAGTTAGGGTTAAATATGTACAGTTAGGGGTAATTAGGTACATTTAGGGTTTATTGGGTACAGTTAGGGTTAAATAGGTACAGTTAGGGTTAATTAGGTACAGTTATGGTTTATTGGGTACAGTTAGGGGTAATTAGGTACAGTTAGGGGTAATTAGGTACATTTAGTGTTTTTTGGGTACAGTTAGGGTTAAATAGGTACAGTTAGGAGTAATTAGGTACAGTTAGGGTTTATTGGGTACAGTTAGGTATAATTAGGTACAGTTAGGGGTAATTAGGTACAGTTAGGGGTAATTAGGTACAGTTAGGGTTTATTGGGTACAGTTAGTGGTAATTAGGTACAGTTAGTGTTTATTGGGTACAGTTAGGGGTGATTAGGCACAGTTAGGGTTAAATAGGACTAGATAGGGTGGAGAGGGATTTACATTTTTAAATACTGTGGGGTCCCGATTGGGACCCCTACAGCAAGGGGTTAATGTGGGGACCCTGTGGGGGTCCCGATGGGGATCCCTGCATCATGGGGTTTATGTGGGGATCCTGTGGGGGTCCCGATTGGGACACCTGCATCATGGTTTACTTAAGGAGTGGGGGGTTAGGAGCAGAGGGAACGTTTAGGGGAGCACACATAAGGGCTTTTAAAGCCCCTGCCAGTCCTCTCTAGTACCCGTCAGATTTTGGGCTACATTTCCCATTTACGGGTTTGAACACAAGTGCAGCCTTGGGGAATTGGAGCAATTGAATAGAGATTTGCGTTTTTAGCCATTGTAACTCTTGTGAAAGTGAAAGATCAAAGGCTTCGGGAGGGTGTAAGTTACATCAGCATTTTTTCAAGGCTGTAACTCGTAACTTATTTGGAGCCTGCAAAAAAAAGCCAATTGAATAGCAAATTAACTTGCGACCTCACTTACGGGCTACCAGATCGCCCGAAACCTCAATTGAATGGGAACAATAGTGTTGTTAATATTTTAGTTGGACAAAGAGAAGAGGTCTAAAACATATCCAGTTTCAAAAGTGTTATTTCAGGACATTATTATGGAAAGTGGATATATCAGACAAGCTGTGACATAATGTTTTGGTAAGAAATGGGGCATCTTACTTCTGTGGAGAAAGTTAAAGTTAGCTGCAGTAAGGACTTGCAGACCAAGTGCTTCCGTAGAGTCTCATTGCTGATCTTGAGATTGAGAAAAGAAAAGGACTATTAGGCATGTATTATTAAACACATGGCAAAAGAGTGGAGAACCCTGTAGTTGAGCTTACAATCTTATGTAGAAAGTGCTTTTTTCCCTAAGCACCTTGCAAAATTACAATCTCAAGCAGGGGTGTCCAAATGTGGTTCTGTGGACTGCACAGAGGCCTAGATTTGAGGATTTCCTTTCTGTACACAGGTGAGTTAATCAGCGTGACTGAAGAAGCGATAGCCTCACCTGGGTGCAGCTCAGGATATGGCTATCCATTCTGTGATTCATGTGTCTTACTTGAAGCATGATCTAAAATAACTATTGCACAGAACTATTGCACACACAATGCACAGCAAGTTATTGAGAGTATGCATATGCATGTGCTGCAGAGACCAGACAGCAGCACAAATCGAGATATTGTTATGAACAAATAACATCCAAGCTCATAATACAAAGCAATGGTCACATCTAGTGAATGATAGCTCCAAACAATAGCAAATAAGTGAACCATTCATGTTCAAGACACCAGCATGTCAGTGCCAGATGTATATGTGAATGCTCCTGCCCACTAGGACCCTTCACAGGAGGTGCAAAGAATGAAAGGATCAGAGTGCCCATGATCTGAGGAGGATTTATGTGGTCAGTGGGGGGACTTGATGGACCTTCAGGCACACCCATGGCATTTGACCCCACTTGCCCACTCCTCCCACAAATAGACTATCCACCCATCCCTCTTACTGGACAGAATCAAGGTCCATCACCACCTCCTCCTTCTCCCATCAGCATTGCATCCTGGCTCCCAACACCCCTAGGTCCACCAGTACCGCCATCAGCCATTCCCCAGCACCTCCCCACTGGGCCACCACCACCACCGCCTTCACCCACAGCCAAGTCTGGTCTGCTAAGACCTCTATTTCCCCTCCCACCCTTAGAGGCTGGTGTAGAGAGACATAATGCAAGGACTCCAGGCCAGCGTCTCCTACCACCAGGCCTTGGTGGGCTGCAGCAACAAGAGGCTCTTTAGGGAGGTGAGGATGCAAGCCCAGGCAATGTAGAACCAGAGAGTGCTTACCCAGCTGAGCATGTACATCACCCAGCATGCTGTGGTTCCTAGCACTACCTCTTCCATCCCAGAGGCCACCCCAACATACCCACAGCCTAGTCCCTACTTGTCTCCTTCCATTCTGCCACCTTTTAGGGGGAGCCTCCCCCTTCAACCCCCTTGACTTGGGACAAGGCGTGGTGACATGATCCTCTTCCCTGTGGAAACATTTCTTCAATTGATGGTCACTGAGGAATGCTGTTGAGAAGAGATGGTGTAGTCCCCTATTTTTCCTTAATATTAATGTTTTTTAGATTTTTTGATTTTAGGTACAATTCAGGACCATGAAGGCATCCTCTTTGTCTGCAAGCAGTGATTTTCTGAACACACTGTATGGGTGTAATTGATTTGCATTGCATAATTCATGACTTAATGCATCTGTGTAATGGAAAAGATGAAGACATGATGTATGTGCTATGCGCATTACTAGTTACTTCTATTGTACAGAGTTTTGAATGATGAAATTTTTATTCATCTGATTATAGTTACTGTGGTGTAATGACTACATGTGACTCCAGTGGTCATTGCACCATAGTAACCATAATAATTGGAATGCCTTTACCCCCCCCCCCCCCCTCATATTTTTTCAATTTTCCCAGCCTCCTGTCTTCTCAGATCTACACACACCACACCAATGATGTTAATGAATGGTCTGATTTGTTATATGACTGTGCTCTGTGTATCTATTAAACAATGATATTGTTATACCGTTATCAATGTTTCTATGTGTTTCATGTGAGAATCTAGTGCCTGGCCTGTGTTATCTAGTGATATACCTGTGCTGTTAACATCCCCCATTTATCCACTATTGGTATCACTCAGTCCTCTGTTTAAAGCCTCATGCTGCCCATGATGACATTTCTCAACCCCTAGTGTATGAGACCCAGGCTTCTTGTGTAGACTACATATCTTCCCATGGATATGGCATAGATGAGGGTTGTCCGTACTGTGGTGATGACCACTACTGTGTGGTGATGATCATTATTGTTTGGGGTGTGTGTTTATCCATTTAATAGTGAGTGCTTCATAGCACATGTTGTGATTTATGTGTGTTTGCTAATTGGTATCAAACTCTTGCATACTGTGGTCTATGTTCCCCTGGACATTGTAGTTTATTATGTGTAAGTGTGATTTTGCTAATAGTTGGTTCCAATATATATATATGTAATGACTTAAACATATTAATGTATATATATTTTTTTTATTTCCACATTTATGATTCTGTGACTGTAACATATTATTTCTAATGGAGTTATATGTTTTTTGATGCTATTTATTTATGTGTTGTCTCTTTACCAGTTTAGCCAGCTGTGAGCACAACATATTCTATTCACACATGGAAATTGTAAACTAAATTGTTTTTAATTGCACATATGTGCCTACAGCAATGGTAAGCATTCATTTATGATATAGCATGCTTTTGTATTGTTTGTTAGTAGTTTATTGTCTCTGTTCCAGTTCCCAGCAATGGTTTTAAAACCATTCGCAAGTGGTGTTTAATACCCATAGATTTTCGTAGAAAATGTGATCCTTTTGAGATCTACAGATCTGCCGTAGTTTGCGAGTGCTCAGTAAAGTTCCATTTAATTAGGGATTTGGTGTAAAGTAAGAAGGAGTAACTTGTAATATTTTGTCAGTGAAAAACTTAATGAGAAAGCTTGTGTGTCTCTGTCTTGCCGTAGTTCTCAGGGGTAGCTCTCTCGCAATCATGTTGCGATTGGTAAATAGAATAGCTAGGGAAAGTTACTTGGCACTTTTTGTTTGTCTAACTTTGCGATAGAGGAATTGAATGAGGCAAAAAGACCCCAATGAAACAGTGTTTGACAATGGTATTCAGTTTTGACCAAGATGCCACTTTACCCATCTGTTCTGGTGAAACTTCTGCCTATTCCATCCAAGTTGCTGCTTGCACTTTGGTGGAGCGAGCTGTAAAACCTCTTAGTTGTTGTTTCCTAAGCAAATTCCCTTCTTTATCCAGTGTGAAACTGTTGGTGTTGAAACTTTCTCTTCTTTCTTTGTGCTGTGTAACAAACCAGACAAACTGCTTGAAAACATTAAACTACTTGTTTTGTGACTGTAATGTCTTCTGACTTTGAAGTTTGCACAGGAAGAAAGTTGCATAATTTTCTGAGAAAGATGATACATTTAGGCTACTTTTGGAAAACATTTGGGAGGTAGTCGCAAAATCAGTCTGTCTCCAAAATCTTGTAGGAAAGGTTTAGCCCTTTTTAATGCCTGCAGTTCACTAATTCTCCTGGGTGTTGTAGGTGCCACCAAAAAAAAGTCTTTAAAGTCAATATGTGTAGATTATGCTCTAATAGGTTGCTCAAACTGTCACTGAGTCAGTATTGCAAAGGCTAAATTAAGATCCGACTTGAAAATATGTCACACAAAATGAGGCCTTTCTTTTCAAACGTAAATACCTGGAGCAGAAACACTTCTTGTGTAAATTCCTTGCATACATTTTTGACTAAGATAGCTTTCTGCTGTTGAAAATAGTAGTAATGTTAGGTTCTGACATGCCCACTTTTCACATGAATACTCTTTCAGGTTTCAAGCAGTTAGTTACAGCCCACCTGGGTTGCATTCCTTACAGACATCATCAAGTCTACTTCTTGTAGACCCCATTTGTCTGTGGGATCAAACACATACAGATGGAACTATTATTCCCATGGGAGAATGCTAGTTCTTAGGAAGTTTGTGTGTACCTCTCAGGCTTTTCAGGGAAACCACTGCTGTGGTGTTGTCAAACTGTATCCTGACTGGGTGTTTCTGGAGTATATGTTTGAAGGCATGTAAGACATTCCAAACTCCTTTTAACTCCAAGAAGTCTGATGAATGGCATCATTCTTCAGGGGACCATATACCTTCAGAGTGGTAACTATGTACCAGTTCAGCAATATTGACCAAATGTAAGAGTTTGTAGCTTCAAACATCTGGTATCCTTTTGGAAATATTGATGAAGTAATCCAAACTAGTAATGAGTTTGTCCCAAGTTGGAGCATATGGGCCAAAACAGTCATATCTCTTCTTATTGTCTCCATGTAAGGCTTCATGTAGTTGCTTTAATGTCTTTGTCAACATCAAGATCTTGTCATCTACTAATAATGTTTTCCATTTTGACAAATTCAAAATAATTCATAACAAATGTTTCCTTTGGGATGGATTCAATACAAATTTATGGAAATTGTTGATACATACCAATTCTTGCAATGTTTGGATGGCCATCTTCCACTTCCTTTTGCTCTGCCGCTACCAGAACCCAGTCATCAAATTATGCTAGGGCCAATAACTTTTTGATCCATCTCTTTTTGTCTCTGGAATGCACCATTTTTCATTAACAAGATCCTTAACTGCTCTGTAATAAACATTCTTTGTTCTGGTCAGTTCGATGCATTTCTTGTTAACAATGTAGCTCAAATCTTGCTTCCTTTATTAGTTAGCTTAGATTTTTATTGGCAAAAAATGCAGTTTTCTTGTCTACTGTTGTTGTCCTCCTCTGAAGATAAGTCCTTATATTTATACCCTATCTTATCATCCTCTGAAGATGAAGGCATATTTCTTCTGGAAATACAGTTCATTGGCTCCTATTACATTTGACTGAATACCTTGCAGTTGAGTAAATCCTATTTAGTCTCGTTCTCCTGAAGGGTAATATGACTGATGAAATGTATATTGCAACACAGTTTGAAGCCCAAAAAGGAGTATAGATCCATAGAATTTTATTTAACAACAGTATTAGTAGTGGGTTGTGATCGGTTATGCCTTGGTTGTGAAAGCATGGTTTCAATTCCACTCTGTTCTTTAGTGCAGTCTTGACAAGGTTTCTTGCTACATACTACTTCAAGCTTTTTGTCAGATAAAAGAAATTTTACAGATTTAATTCTGACATTTACTAGTCTAGACACAGAACTTTTTGAAGTTTGTGATCCATTGCTACAGTCTCAAAAGGATATCCAGACTTTGCTGAAAAATTAATGAAAAACAGCTCACTGTTTCTTACATCTTCTACTTTGACGCTTACTAGATATTAACTCCTTTAATTCAAACAAATATGTTCAGAAGTAATAAACAAAAAGCTCTGTTTTTATCTGTGGCTGCTATTCAGTATATAATGAATATTGACTTTAAATTAATCCCCATACTATGGCAGTGCGTAACCTATAACCACGGGAGTCATTATGGACACCATCACACTTAAACTTATCCCAAATCCTCTCTGTAGGAGCTCCTGTATGAAATGCCAGCTTACAATCTTTCCACTGATTGGCAGTCAGAGAATGACAACGTTACTATTAAGCTCTATTCTAATTGGCTGCCATTTTTTAACAGCCAATCAGAATCAGAAAACAGTTATCTGAATATTTAAAAACATGCAATTACTTCAATCCCTGCATTCTGATTGGTTGTAATGGGACAGTAACTTTCTCTTATTTGTTACTTAGTAACCAATCACTGTCAGTCAATTCAAATACTTGACTTGGTGAAATATGGCTGACACCTATATCAGACAACTATATTGACACCCATTTCAGCCAATCAGAAGACTACAGAAACTCTATATCATAAGGAACAACACAAAAAGCCAGCATTTGACCCGGGTGCTCTTCTAGGGAGGAGCACTGTTAGTTTAGTCTATACTTGTTTTTAGAGTGACAGAGTTCTTTTCAAGATGTCATCTCTTCAATCAAGAATTTAGAAGTTCAATGTTTAGCAGCAAGGATGTGTCTCCTTTCTATGCCAATGAAGGAATCCTGCAGAGGACTATGTTGCTAATTTCAGGAGATGGCCTGGGTTATCTCTCTACATGTTGCTGTGATCTATCGCCCACCTGGAGCACCCTCTCAATTTCTGAATAGATTTGCCGCCTTGCTCCCTCACTTTGTCTTGTCCTTTGTTCCTTCACTCGTTCTTGGCGACTTCAACATTGCCATTGACACTGTAACCTCCCTGGCAGACGCAAAACTACTTTCACTCACCTCTTCCTTTGGCCTCTCACAATGGAAAGATTCCCCAACTCACCGAAATGGACACTCCCTTGACCTTATTTTTTACCAATCTCTGCACAACCTACAACCTTGTCATCTGCCCACTCCCTCTATCTGACGACCACCTCCAAACCTGTACCTCACCAGATCTTCCCCTCACTGCCCTCCTTCAATCTAGGTCACCATTACCCACAGAAACCTGCAAGCACTTGACTCACAACACCTTTTCACTGTGCTACAACCCCTTCTCAGCACCCTCACTGGCCTCACCTACCCTGACACTTCCACCTCACAGTAAAACACAACTCTTACTTCCACCTTTGACCCTCTTGCCCCCATAACCACATGCAGACACCTTCACTCTCATCCACAACCATGGCACACTACATAAACACGATACATCCAGAGGTGCGCTCGTACTGCTGAACGACTATGGAGGAAATCTCACACTTCAGTAGACTTACTCCACTACAAGTTTATATTTCTCTCCTACTTCTCTGCCCTCAACCTTGTCAAAAAGCACCATTTAACACCATTAATATCAACTTTGTTCTTCAACACCAAAAGTTTGTTCGCCACATTCAACACTCTTCTCCACCCATCACCACATCCTGTCACTTCCTGTCTCACAGCTGAAGACTTTGCCAGCCATTTTAAGCATAAAATTTAAAACATTTGCATTGAATTCTCCCCTCAATGTGGCTCACACACTCCCGCATCTAAACTTATTCAAAATACCCAGCCTTCACCCTTCCCCAATCCCACTGCCACCATGCACTGGCCTTTTTAACAGAGGATAAAGTCTCCAGTCTACTACCAACCACTTGCCTTACTACCTGTGCTCTGGGTCCTATTTCCTCCCCTCACTACCACATTTACCCCGGCTTTCATGGAATAATTACACTCATTCTTAAGAAGCCCTCACCTGATTCTTCACGTAACTACCGCCCTATCTCTCTATTTCTCCTAGCTTCCAAACTTCTTGAGCAGCTTGCCGTAAAATCATGACTCTAATTTACAAAGCCCTCAGCAACAGTGCACCCCTTATACAGTATCTCAAAATACTCCCCTACCCACTCACTTCATTTTGCTAATGACCTTCTTCTTTCCTCCTCTCTTACTACCTCCTCTCACTCCTGCCTTCATTGTTACCCCTATTCTTTGGAAATTATTGCCTTGCTCCACTAGACTATCCTTCTGCCCTTAATCCTTCAAAACCACCCGAAAACTCATCTGTTTAAAGAAGCTTATCATCTTCAGCCTTAATATGCACAATGCTTTATACCTCACCCATACCCTCTAGACTGTAAGTTACAATTTTTCAATCTTGTTAGGTGCTTTAGGGAAAGCACTTTGAACTCTTGATTTTAAGAACAATAACAGCACCTTCCATTCTATTGCAATTTGTTAAAATTGTTTTTGATTTATACTTTGAATTATACTTATACTTACCCTGTATAGCTCTACAGAATATGTTGGCACGTTACTAGTAAAGGATAATAAAAATAATAATAATAATAATGACACAGTCACTTCATGTTGGCGGTAGTAGTCTTTCAAATTAATATGGCCTAACTCAACTGCAACACAGTCATAATATCGGCATGCTGTTAGAAGAGAGGGAGGTAGTACTTGAGAAGAGAGATAGATTTGGGTGTCAACTGCATATAGGTGATACTAAAATCCAAAAGGAATTTATTAGGTTACCAAGAGAGGAAGTATAGATGGAGTAAAGGAAGGGGCCAAGGACCAAACCTTGGCAACAGTTAGAGGGCGAGGCGAAGAAGAGAGGCCAGAGACGAAGATACTAAATATTTGATTTTCATGATATTATTATTATAATTATTATTATCTTTATTTGTAATGTGCTAACATATTCCATAACACTGAAGGATTAAGAATGAGGCAAATAAAAATGTACACATTGCAAAGAATGGAGATATGATGTAAACCAAGAGAATGTAGTGTCACGGGTACCAAAAGAACAGAAATTTTGGATAAGAAGAGAGTGGTCAACCGTGTCATAGGCAGCAGAGAGACCCAGGAGAATTACAATAGAGAAGTGACCCACTGACTTGGCAGTGAGCAAGCAATTAGTAACTTTAGTGAGAGCTGTGTCTGTGGATTGTTGTGGTTGGAAGCCAGATTGGAAGGGGTTCATGAGGGAGTTGTTAAAATCTAAACATTGTGAGATGTTTTCACAGATCAGATGTCCTTCAGATGTGAATATGTACATGTGTGGTTATATGGTTTAATTAAAGTATAGAGTGGCACTGCTTGGTCTAATGTTCTATTTAAGAGCTACCTGGAAAACAAAAACAAAACAGAAACCTTACAAAAAGAAAAGAGTAAAGGCGATTGAACTGCAGGCTTCCAGGACAAACAATAAGCCATATTTTAGGCACCTGATTGTGCACAGGTAAGCTAATCAGAGGCTCAGTGATGCTGATAATCCACCTGGGACAGACTAATCAGCATCACTGAGCTTTTGATTAGCTTTTGAGGACTGGAGCTGAAAAACACTGTATTGATTAAAGGCTTTATCTCCCATTCCCCTGCTCCACCACGAGGATGTGGGTTTAGCCTTCTGGCAGAGGCTACTCGGGAGGTGGAGGAGCAGCAGGTGGGGCAGACAGGTGTGGTGGAGGGGCATAATGGAAGGACCTTAGAGGTGGTGGGTTGGACGGAAGCCTGGCATTGAAACATTTTCAGTATACCTACCATGAGATCCTCCACTCTTTAGTCCAGAGAGCTTCCCCTTCACTGATCAGGCAAAGTCTTGTTCCTGAAGGAGGTTCTACTGGAGTTTACGTTTTTCCTATAGCAACTTTCTCCACCTCCTAGAAATGCCAGCCCATTTCTAGTTCATGCTTCCGGAGTTGGATGTTAATGTTCTTCTCTGCCTCCGATGTGGACGATGGTGGCTGTGGGGGAGTGGTAGATGCTGGCCGTTATGGTGGGGATGAAAGAGTCTGGTGTGATGGTGATGCAGGGGCTGTTGCTGGTGGTGGTGATACTGAGACAAAGGGAAGCAGCCTGACACCCTGGGTTATCCCAACTGGAGCAGGTTGGAGGAGAGTTGATTTGTGGGAGAAGGGGCTGGTTAAAGGTTACCCTGGTGGTGGAAGTGTGCCTATTACTGATATCTCTCATCCTGAGAATTGCATATCTCCCTCTCATCTCTACTCTCCCCCTCACCTTGTCTCTCCCCACACAACACATCTATTTCTCTCATTTTTCATATCCCCTGGGCTCCCTCTATCCCTCTCCTCCCCATTACCTGTGGGTTAACTTATGCAGCATGACACAGACAACGTTTGAGTGGGAACCAGCTTCAAAAACTCAGTGTTGTAATGTATATTGACATTCTAACACTTTTCTGGAGCTGCTGCAGTAAATGTGTTTGCTTAGCACTCACTCATAGATTCAATTGTTAAGCTGTTTTTGCAACACATAAGTACTGTTGAGAGGTATTTCCCTTACGTGACAACCCCCCCTGGCTATGTATCATTAAGTTCCCACATGAATAAGCCTGTGGGATTCATATCAAAGATATTTAAATTATTTCATATTACCTTTGTATGATTTCCTATGGGAGTCATGTAATCGAGCCCTGTAACTCCCTATAATGCTCTTTTGTGCATGTTCCCAACAAGTCTATACTTTCAGTAAAGCTCCAGAGGCACTTGTGCATGGTCAGACCCCTTCTCTGTGCCAACCTTGACTCACATACTGTACTGCAGTGTCTTTCTTTTGCCCAGAGACTGGGTGCACCCATTGCTGCCGAAGGTTGGAATTCTGGAGTGGCAGGAAAAAACAGTGCCTCTAGTTATAAGCACTCATTCTGCCACTAATACTAAGTGATCTGAATGTAATATATTTAATGAAGAGTCATCTGCTGAACCAATGCTCTTCAGTAAATTATTCCCATCACAGTATACCAAGTATCTGTGACTAGTGATGTCGCGAACATAAAATTTTCGGTTCGCGAACAGCGGACCCGAACTTCCATCAAATTGGCTCGAACGGGCGAACCCGGCGAACCGCCATAGATTTCAATGGGCAGGCTAATTTCAAAACCCACAGGGACTCTTTCTGGCCACAATACTGATGGGAAAGTTGTTTCAAGGGGACTAACACCTGGACTGTGGCATGCCGGAGGGGGATCCATGGCAAAACTCCCACGGAAAATTACATAGTTGATGCAGAGTCTGGTTTTAAGCCATAAAGGGCATAAATCCCCTAACATTCCTAACCAAACAACCGCAAACAGTCCCTTTGCACAACCGCAAACTCCCAATTTGCACAAGGTTGGATACCAAGCTAGCCATGTCTCGTTCCTTGTCCTCACTGATGTCATTGAAGGTCTTTTCCTCCACCCAGCCACCAAGGGTCCCCGAAAGGTGACAACAAGCCCCCTGGGACACCTGCTGTGTTTGGTCTTCCACCTCCTCAAAGCCACCTTCCTCCTCTGACTCCTCTTCTTCAAACTCCCAGAGTCTGGGGGCTTCCACTGCCCAGCATGGAAGATTATACACAAGTCAGAGTCTGGGGGCTTCCACTGCCCAGCATGGAAGATTATACACAGGTCAGAGTCTGGGGGCTTCCACTGCCCAGCATGGAAGATTATACACAGGTCAGAGTCTGGGGGCTTCCACTGCCCAGCATGGAAGATTATACACAGGTCAGAGTCTGGGGGCTTCCACTGCACAGCATGGAAGATTATACGCGTTGCCTCTGTCTGCGTTATTATAAGGTGTGTACTGTTAAGTAGTACTTCCTATCGGTTACGTCCACTATCAGGGGACATGTATATGGCATGGATTTTTGGAAGCGGGAGATGGAAAAAGATGCTTGGTCGGTCCTCCCACTTCAAATTTGGGGCACTGCGCGTGCAATCTAAGGTGCCACCAGATATGAGTGTCACTGTGCACTGGCAAAAGTTGGCAGAGTAGATGCAATAGGCTTCACACACACGCCTGTAGGCAGGCAACTGCTATTCAATCTATTACAGTCAACAGTTGTTTTATGTCACTGAGCACAATATAAGCTGTGAGCCTGACACAGGCAGGCAACTGAAATTAGATTACAGGAAAAAAATGGTTGTTTTCAATGTATGTTATACCACCAGGTATGAGTTGGGAAAATAAGCACAATATAAGCTGTTAGGTGTTAGCCTGTCACACACACACACTGGCAGGCAGGCATAGATTACACAAAAAAAATTATAAAATAAAATAAATGATGTTCAAAGTTTCCTCAATGATAAAGTATAGGGGGCGAACTGAAAAGCGCATGTGTTCGCCGTTCGCGGCGAACGCGAACATGCAAAAATCGCCGCGAGTAGTTCTCCGGCGAACTGTTCGGGACATCACTATCTGTGACTCAAATAAAAAAAGACGTGTTGTACAGACCAATTATTTTTCTCACACACGTACTTCCATGAGCAATGAGATAAATAGATTAAACATATGGTTTTGCACTAAGCACCATGTTATGGGTTGTGGAGTATATTTTTGATTATTCATATGTCCCCAAACCAGCATGAGTAGTGAATCATGTTTATACTTACCCAAATACATACTAGAGAGCTAATTACTATGCAGTTTACTGATCTCGACCTTAATACTTATGGAGAAATAATTGCTGCGATTCTCCTGGTAGCTGATATCCCTTTAAGTCCTTAGGAGGGAAACAACCCTGAATCCATGGTTTGCATTACTACAGCCTGAGACAGGCACCCATAATAAAGCTTTCCTTTAACTCGGCTCATAAACTTGCCCAATACGCAACACTTACTAGCCCTCAACCCTGAGGGAGTAAATATCAAGGGCCATAGTTATCACTGCTGCACTGACATCTGGATAGTACATAGTACTATAGTAGGAGAGAAGAGATAGAACACTGGGGTGGAGGGCAGAGAGGCCTTATTATTAATCTGGGTGAGACATGGCGTATCTATCTGCATACAAGACAAACAATAACTTGCTTGATACTGCTGTTGTTTCTGTGTGTGATATCGACTAGGCCGTGAGACACCAATACCCCATCTACATTTCACATGTGTTTTGGTAAATAACAAAGTATTTTTCAGAAATATCTGTCCCTGGCCAAATTACCAATATTTATATAGTGTGCACACCTTAGAGTAATAATACACCAACACAGAGTTCTGGTATACAGCTTTCTCTCTTCTAGTTTTATTACGTCAGCCATCATTTATATAGTTTTTAGTAATCAGATAAAAGTTACAATTAAGCAAAACATCAGGTTTATTTGGTAATTCGTTGGTTCTGAAGTGTCCGCTTTTATGAGACCTTGATCAGACATTGGGTTAAAACATTAAGGAGTCTCTAGGTGTCATCCCACAGGGGGATGAGTCTTCCTCTCATTGGTCAGAAGTTTAGAACAAAGGGAAGATGGCGTTCTCCTCCTCGTGCTCAGGGTGTGATAAGACTCGTCATCCTTAACAGACCGGAAATTGTGCTGCCTACATCTTGTATGAAGGGGAGTGACAAATCCTCCATTTTAGAGTCTCCCAATGATTCAGCATTTATTAGTAAAACTTGGTTATACGATAATACTGCAAAGATAAGATATATAAGTAGGTGCACGAATACAGTTATGCATTTTGTACTGATCCTAATCCATAACAGTCCCCCCTAAAATGACATAATATATTCGTCACACTCACAGCTATTAGTAAAACTTACTGATTATAAGTATAACACCCTATTCTTATATCGGGTGTCTAAAACTAAATATCTTGTTATAATAGATATATGTCTCAACTATGGTCCTTCTAGAGCACTATTCTTTTGTGTCTTCTATTTCCGGATGTTGAAAGCATTGCATGTGTGCAAGTCATAGGTAAATATCTTCGTTCGATCGGGCTTGCCATGACCTGACGTCACACCTACCCTATGACCTATGTGGCATGGGGAAAAACCTAACGAGCCTCTAATATCTAATAGTGTAGCTAGACTTGGATAGGGACCATAGTACTCAGATATAGTGTAGCTCAGCTCACAGAACACTCTCCTTAGAGCCAGTTACAGTCTGCATCAGAAGATGGGATGTCTTACAATCATCATTCTGTCCATACAGATCTATGTCTAAATCTTGGTGGATAAAGGTGGGAGAAGCCTTGTCCACAGCTTTCTGAAGGTAGTTGCGTATACAGAGGATAATGCAACATAAGAGGAAGGCTAACAAGATTATGACAATAAAGATAGCCATCCCTATCTACAATAACACTTTCTGCCAACCATTCATCCAACCAAACCATGATTCCCAATAGTCTATAGTGCCAGAATTTTCTTTTAATGCTTGACCAAGATTAGCCAATTTCTGGATTGCCAGTGTGATCTTACCATTTGGACCTGTATTATCAGGAATGTATGTACAACATGTGCTAGTGTCAGGAAGCATTTTACATACTCCACCTTTTTCTGCAAGGATCATGTCTAATGCCATGCGATTCTGGAAGGCCATGTGTGATGTAGCCTCTAATTGTTCTGCAATGCCTTTTAAGGCATCCTTAGTGTAATTGACAAACTGTTGCTGGTTATAATAAATATAATTGATCCAGGCAACATTCTTGTTTACACCAATCATTGGTATGTGTGACTCGAATCCTGCTGCTACTCCGTTACGGGCTTTAAATTAATCGGGCACCCCCCTTGGGACTCCAATAGAATCTATGTACACATGGGAATCAAAACTTTCTCTAGGTTCAGATGATGATGTATGTCTCTTCCTTCTGGACTGTGTCTGAGGAACACTATTTAGATCACCATAATAGGTTGGAACAATGTGTAACGGCATTATGGCTTTAGCCAAGGTACATTCCACACGCCATACTCCTGACAATCTTACCCTGAGTTTCATATCTCCACACAACCAATATATGTCCCCCAAAGATCGGGTCTGATTGACTAGCAGTGTGGATGACCCATCTCTATATGTGTGACAAAACCCACTTGGGAACTTCTGCAAGTTGAACCCCTGAGAAACGTTTCTCCTGTAACACGTATAATTTCCAGGGTACACAGTTATACCTCTCCCTGGATGGGGATTACTAGTCATCACAGGGTACGTTTTCCTCCATTTTTCACACTCATCTGTATGACTATATGTTTTGAACAATTTTAGAAAACATGTCTCTTCTTGGAAAGGAATAATAAATGGAACAGTACCTAAATGAGGCCTAGCATGGCCACATACATAACAGTTGGTCTTATTACTTTCTTGTACATTGTATTTCATCCATTCCAACCATACATTGAGGTCTGAAAATCCAGTCTCAGTAGCTAACGTGTCCTCATATGTTGGGTCACCAGTAGCAGTCATTGTTCCAATGATCTGGGGCCCTGGCTTAAATGTCTGTAATGCCAGAGGTAAGTCTGGGTGCTTATATAGATCTGCTATCTTAAACTCGCCCATTAATTTAGCACCTTGTCCTCTAGCCCAAGTCCTCAGTATATATGTGTCAGCATCCATGGGACAAGGGTTTTGTATGGTTAGAGTCAATTGCATATCAGAACCAGATACCCCACTATTCAGACATCGACCAGTCTTTATTAGAGTCATTCGGTCGAGGAGGGATCTACCTTGGTCATCTTTTTTATCTGCGGCACTTTGAGGTCTATACCCCCAAAGTGTACCAGTGACCCATCCCACTGCCTGCCATGTTTCACAGCGTCTTCCAACAGTTTCATCAGTGAGACATATGTATATATTTCTCTTGTATATATCACATTGTTCAGGGAGTGAAGGGCAAGAAACAATGTCGCAAAAGTCAAAGGTGTATGTGGCAACATGTGTATTACGTGAATTATACCAAAATGTAATACCATTTTTACCTTTTGTAATGGTTACCTGTTGAGCAATATTTGAAATTATCACGAGGGACAGGACAAACCCCTGAATTATACTCATTGTGTTGGTTCCTGATCATCAGGAGGAGGAACCTTTTTGCAATGGGATGCGTGGACCCAAGTAGCTTTCCCTTCCAGCTTAACTGATGTAGCTGTGATCAGTAGCACTTGGAATGGGCCTTCGTATCTGGGTTCCAAAGGGGTTTTCCTCACAAATCTCTTAACTAGGACCCAATCTCCAGGAAGTAGTTGATGAGTATCAGTGATTACTTCCGAATCTGGAATAGAAGAGAACACTTGTGCATGGATTCTAGTCAGAACAAGTACATCAGATTTAAGTTACAATTGCTGAGGAAAGTAGCACCCTAGCCTAGGAGCAGACCCAAACAAGATTTCATGGGGGGACAATGCATGTTTCCCTCTAGGGGTATACCTGACACTGAACAAGGCTATTGGAAGACTTTCAGGCCATGGCATACCAGTTTCTTGTGACATTTTCAACATCCTAGATTTCAAGGTACCATTCATACGTTCCACCTTCCCACTACTTTGAGGATGGTAAGGCGTATGAAAGGAGAGGGTCACTCCTAGGGCTGTCCATATTTCTTTGGCCAGTACTGCTGTAAAAGCTGGTCCCTGGTCACTCTCAATCACTTCAGGGACCCCATATCTGCAGATGACCTCTGTTAATAAGCGTTTCACTGTTGTTTTTGCTGTCATGTTTGTGACTGGGTAGGCTTCTGGCCATCCTGAGAACATGTCCACGATGACTAATGCATATTCATACCGGCCACTCTTTGGCATCTGAATGTGGTCAATTTGTATCCTCTGGAATGGATACAATGATTTTGCCAAATGTCTCTGTGGTGGTTTCTCAGTGCGGCCTGCGTTGCACTTGGCACAAATACTGCATGATTTACAGTAAGTGCTTGTCAGAGTAGTGATGCCTGGGGCCATGTAATACTTATTTATTAAGTTATACATGAGAGTCTTTGACAGGTGTGCTGGCCCATATGCCCATTGTACTGTTGCTGGGTACAAGCTTCTTGGCAAACACAATTTCAGATTGTCAACATATAGTCCATCTTTCAAAGCTGCTCCCTTTGCCTTCCACTTGTTCACTTCTTCTGGACCTGCCGTCTTTTGCAATTCTTTGAGCAATTTTAAATCTGTTGGCAGAGTCTGCATTGTATAAATGTTTATTTCTCCATCCACCTCTCTCCTTTCCATTTCCTGTGTTGTCATTGCTGCTTGCTTAGCCGTCTGGTCTGCTAGATGGTTTCCTCGTGCTTCGTCTGAATTTAGCTTCCCATGTGCCTTTACTTTCAGTATGGCTACTTCCTTTGGGAGTGCTAAAGCATCTAGTAGTTCACGGATGGCTTTGTCATGCTTCACTGGAGTGCCTGCTGCTGTCATGCATCCTCTAGCTCTCCAGATTACTCCAAAGTCTTGAGTCACTCCCAGAGCATACCTTGAGTCTGTATAGATGTTAGCTCGGACTCCTGCTGCAATCTCACAGGCCTGGGTCAATGCAATCAACTCTGCTTCTTGTGCTGACATGGAGGGAGGTAGTGAGAAGGCTCGTATCACATCTTTTTCCGTATTCACAGCGTATCCTGTGGGATATTTTCCATTCTCATCAGCATACCTTGATCCATCTACATACAGAGTGATGTCTGGGTCTGTCAGGGCAAGGTCTTTTACATTCGCAAGGTGTGAGGTCTCCATTTCCATTTGCTGAAGGCAGTCATGGGGTGGATTTGTGAGTCCTGGGACTGCATATGGGTCTCTGGCTTGTATTCTGGGAGTGCTGTCTGCTTGCCAGTGGAGATTTTTCTTTTCCACTCCTTCCTCTTCCAACTCCTCTTCCTCTGCAGATTCCCACCATTTTAATGCAGCTCCCAATGTATTCCATCCATCCGGTGCGAACTTGGATACTGCAACATGTGGAATTTCTGTATCCCAATGCTTGTAGAGCGCTTCTGCTTCTTGCGGGAGCTCCACCGTAAATGCACTGCTGCATTGTTGTACAATGTCTTTAGTTTTAAGGTGACCTGCTTCAATTTAGTGAGTCTTGCTTCATATTGGAAATCTCGGCCTGGAGATTGTTTATTCCACAGCGTGCAATATAGAGGGTCTTGTGTCTCATCTGTGAGCGTCTGGCTGTTTCCACCACCTTCCAGTAGACGTCTTTTTACATATAGATTGGTTATTCCTGAGTTTGGGTTCAAAATCAGGCTGTACCAAAAGTATCCATCTTCCTCATCTCCCCCCTCTGGAAATGGTAAGAGAGTGGCTGGATTGAGAACATAACATCTCTGTAAGGTAACATTGTCTGGTAGAAGGAGGGAACATTGCAGACGGAGGTGTCTGGCTGTAGTCATATGCTTGGGTTGTGTCTGTTGTATGATGGCCGCAATATCATGTGGTGCCAGAACTGTCAGAGGATAGCCAAGGACTATGTCACTTGTTTTGTCCAGTAAGGCATGTGCTGCCAGTGCTGCTCTGAGGCAAGACGGTCCTCCTCTTGCCACAGCATCCAATTGACATGAGAAATAGCCAATAGGCCGTTGTCTGTTTCCATGGGACTGTGTCAAGACTCCCATTGCATGTCCTTCTCTTTCTGATACAAACAGCTTGAATGGGAGATCATAGTTTGGTAATCCTAGTCTATGTCCTTCAGGGACTGACATGTCTTCTATTGCTTGCACACGGGCGCGTGTAAGATGACGCTTACACCATTGTAGTTTGTCTCTGGATACTTTGCATCCTTGTTCTGCCAAGTGTCTCAGCAAGCTTTCTGAGGTCCTTGTGGCTGTGGGAAGGTCTTCTGCACACAGCAAGAGATCATCAACATACTGCAGCAATACAATGTCAGGATTCGCTTGTTGCCAGGAGTCTAGAATATGGCTCATAGCTTTGGCAAACTGGCTGGGCAAATTCTGCTCTCCTTGAGGCATTACAGTCCATTTGTATTGATTATGATCATGCGTGAAAGCAAACAGATACTGGCAAGAAGGGTCAAGGGGAATACTGAAGAAAGCATTTGCTAAATCCACTACGGTAAAGTATGCAGCTGCTGGAGGTATTCCAGAAAGGAGAGTGTGTGGATTAGGCACTATAGGAGTGTCTAATATGGTTGCTCCATTGACTGCTCGCAAATCTTGCACCATACGATATTTTACTGGTTCTCCCTTTTTGGATTTCTTCTTTACTGGAAAGAGGGGCGTGTTGCAAGGTGACGTACACGGGATCAACGCCCCTTGCTGCACTAATCTCTCTATCTGCTGAGAGATCGCATCTATTTGTGCTGGCTTCAGAGGATAGTGTGGCTTGCGTGGTAACTCTGCTCCGGGTTTTAGTTTTACTGTGACTGGTGGCACCTTTAGGTGTCCAATATCTTCTGGTCCTTGTGACCAGAGTGTTGCTGGAATCTTGTCCAAGATATCATCTGGCCCTGTATTACAGATGCTATTGGCATCTATGTGTAGTAATATGGGCAGTGAGCAGAGTGCTGACGTGTCAGTGACTTGTAGAGGTGTAGACACTTGTACAGTTCCATCTGGGGTGAATGATATAGATGCTTGTAGTCGGGAAAGCACATCTGCACCTAACAGATTTATAGGGCATGTAGAGGATACTACAAATCTTGCAAGCAGGTCTGGAAATTAGCCTATTTGCATAGGTTGGGTTAAATGGTTGGAGATGGGGACACCATCTACTCCTACACAAGCGACATCAATTTCAGACAGGTAAGATATATCGGGCAGATCTTGTTTTCTTAAAACACTTCTGGCTGCACCTGTGTCTATGAGAAAGGTTGTGGGAGTTCCCTCTATTGGTAGTGTCACAATAGCTTGTGGTCCTACCTCGCCATCCCCTGAAGAAACTGCCAGAATAGGGGACACTGACACAGGCTCACCCTTGTCCTATGCTGTAGCTTGAAGAACAGGTGCTGCATTAGTATCATCTGTCTGCTGTCTAGGTCTCGGCTTCCTGGGTGCCTTGCAATTCTTGCTAAGGGGTCCTGATTTCCCACAATTAAAACACTGTCTTGTTTCTTTCCGTGGTGATTGCTCAGAATTCACCATAAGTACAGCCGTCTTCTTAGATGCTGATGATACAGGTTGTTTAGCCGCTGCTGTCTCCAGCCCTTTAGCAACTAGCAGTAAGGTGTCTAAAGGTAACACTCTATATTCTGGTCTGGATGTCAATAGGCCCTTTTGAATTGTCTCATGTAATCCAGCACGAAAGCTGTACTTAACATCTGCGTATGTGTTTTATTATGTGGACTGAAGCCAAGGTCTGTAAATACTTGTGTGAGTCGTGCGTGAAACTTTTCTACCGACTCGTCTTTGTCCTGTTTGATATCTTGTAAATTAACTGCTTGATCTGCCAATTTATCCTTTGCCCAATATCTTAACAGATCACAGAACTGTATGCCTGATATAAAGTCATGCTTTGAATGATGTGTATCATAAGGATCTATTGCATTCCGCATAATAGGCCAGTATGAATCTCCTGCCTTGATTTCACACAGGCTAACAAGATCTTCCCAGGCTGCTGAGTACGATTTTTGGATTTGTACAATTTTCCTATAGAAAGGCATAGGTTGTTTTTTAGGGTCTGGCAATGTGTTTATAAGGGAGGTGGCTTGTGTCGGGGTAAATGCAACGTACATTAGACTTCCCCTTTTCTTGTTCCTCCTCTTGGATTTCACTTTTGAATCGGAGTTCCAATTTGTCCACTCTACCGCCCCCTCTCCTCCCCTTATGCCGTCACTGGATTCGTCTGAACTATCTTGTCGATGATTGATGGGCAGTGCTTGTGCTTCCAGTGGTGTTCTGGGCTTGGGGAGGGGGGCGGACAGCTGGCTTGTTGCAGAGCTGTGTGAACTATGTACACTATGGGGCCCAGCACTTGCTGGTGGATGTTCTGTTACAATCGGTGCCTCAACAGATGGAAATATCGGATATGGGGAATACAGTGTCCCGTTTGGAGTCAATACTGGATACAAGCAAGTGGGATGTGTTTCTGGAGCGGTAGGAGTAAATGCCCTCCTACGACACTGGTAATACCACACACCTTGAACATCTTGTTACCTTCGGCTCACTACAGTCTCACCACCTCTTTTCTTAACTATATCCCGGGCCAACACGCCTTCACTCAATTTAACTTGATTCTGCCCCATATTTCTATATGAAGCAAACACGTATTTAGCAGCAGGGGTTTAATGAGGTAGTAATACAGAGAGAGAGAGACAGATAGAGAGAGACAGCAAGTCTGAGAAAGGCTTTGAAGAAGAAGATCTAACTTGGTCGACTGTTACGAAGGGTTAATTCGTACGTCTTCTCTAAACTCAGATCGTCGTTACGCCCTCCTGGGACTATAGGAATGTACCTTGCAGTGTGTAACCACTTAACTGCTGGTAAGGGGTAGCAATGAGAGTAGTGGACAGAGGCATATAAATCAACAGGACATAATCGTATCACATTTATATTTTGAACTATTTACTTTTTAAATCAATCTCCCCCTGTAGTATATACGACCTTAAGCATTGATATAGAAAGAATTCTCTTAACTAAGATACGTCCTTGAAAGAGTTAAACAAAATGGGAGGGGGAGTATAGGAATTTCTATGGGAAGTTGGAATTTCTCTTTTCTCGCCGTCTGTGTCTTTTGACCTTGAATCACACACAGCTGCACAGAAATCAGCTTTCAGCTTCAGGGAGAGAAATTCTAAGCTACATTTCTCACCAAAACATGCATCACAACCAGCAATGACATAGCATATAACATTATAATCATCAAACCTTTTCTGCAGAAAACGTTAGATTCAAAGATATGTGATTCGGGATTATGCACCATTATGTGCTTACCAACCGACACCGTCAGGGCTATTGTGCTTATCACACTATCAATCTGCCACTGACTATTATGTGTCACACACACACACGTTTCAATCACCCGTAGTGAATGACAGACGTCTCTTGGGGTTATCAAGCTACCATGGCCTAAACATCATGACCCCCAAGAGATATTCATCTATCCAGCATGCATAGACCCTTCCCAGGAAAATATATGCAAAGCAATCCCAATCCCCAGGGCACGTATATGCAAGCCCGTAGGTGTGACCTCTGGTTTATGTACGTCTCTGGGTACAAGTCATCCGTCTCCAGAGAGTCACACATACACTTGTGTGTCACCTGAACCACAATATCTAAGAAATCACAATCGTTCAACCCACACTACCAACAGACACACACAGGCGACAGATATCGCTATATCTTGTACAGGATTCAAATGGACTTGAGGCAAAATATCACCTGTACTTTTTGTAACCTCCCTATAGCGGAGCTGGACAACGGGCAGAGTCCCAAGAACAGGTCTACACGGAAAAGGTACTAATCATGTCCTTACCGTGTACCGGAGGTGATCAGGCTCCGCCTGTTCTCATGAAGTCTGTCCGAATTCCTCTTGTCCGCTGCAGTTCGGTTAAACCTCAAGTCCCTATTCGAGCGCCATTTGTTTTGGTAAATAACAAAGTATTTTTCAGAAATATCTGTCCCTGGCCAAATTACCAATATTTATATAGTGTGCACACCTTAGAGAAATAATACACCAACACAGAGTTCTGGTATACATCTTTCTCTCTTCTAGTTTTATTACGTCAGCCATCATTTATATAGTTTTTAGTAATCAGATAAAAGTTACAATTAAGCAAAACATCAGGTTTATTCGGTAATTCATTGGTTCTGAAGTGTCCGCTTTTATGAGACCTTGATCAGATATTGGGTTAAAACATTAAGGAGTCTCTAGGTGTCATCCCACAGGGGGATGAGTCTTCCTCTCATTGGTCAGAAGTTTAGAACAAAGGGAAGATGGTGTTCTCCTCCTCGTGCTCAGGGTGTGATAAGACTCGTCATTCTTAACAGACCGGAAATTGTGCTGCCTACATCTTGTATGAAGGGGAGTGACAAATCCTCCATTTTAGAGTCTCCCAATGATTCAGCATTTATTAGTAAAACTTGGTTATACGATAATACTGCAAAGATAAGATATATAAGTAGGTGCACGAATACAGTTATGTATTTTGTACTGATCCTAATCCATAACACATGCACATAACCATGAGGTCTGGGTTTTATAAGGACTTTTTGTCTGTTCCTACATCAAGCTGTCAAAGAGGAAGTGATGATCTACCAACATAAACAAACAGTTATCATGCAAGATCTTCCTCAGGCCAATAATAAGTCTGACCTTGGCATACCTTTTGATGAGACATACTTGACCTGATTTACAATGGGACCACATTTAAGATGGCAACATGTGACAGTGGCATATTACTGATGAAACTTTCCTCACTTCCTCATATGGTATCATCCTTTAAGAGTGCCAATGCTATCATATTTGTACTAATTTCCCTGATAGAGCTGAATTTAAATAAATCCCAGAACTGTAATTTAAATATGTAAATGTATCGAACATCAGCACTTATTTCACAAGCAAACACTAAATAAGAACAATTATTTGGAACGTTAAAAACATTCTTTTAAATACATGAAATAAATTGTCTACATCCTTTTAAGGTTTATCAAAGACTAAAATTAAATATAGCTCAAAGTGAATAAAAGACAGATTAGTAAGGACAAAGAATCTCAGCCACAAAGTCTATAAATAAAAAAAGGAATGATAATGCACTAAAGCTATGAACAAATGTACAACTGATTCTGAAAACACAGTGATCAATACTCTAATGTAGGTAAATGTAGCAATCACTATCATGTGTACAAATAACCTAATTGGAATAAATCTAATAACCATACACAGCATGTATAAATCACACTTGCAAATCAGAGACAATAACACAGGAGTCAAATGGTAATGCTAATAACCCATCACAGTGTCAGAATCAATGAACAAAAATGTAATTATTTAAACACCCTTTGTAGTGATATTGATCATCTGTGTGCCGGCATTCTTTATGTCCCCTGAGATATACGCCAATAATTTCCCACGGCCACCACCACACGGTGAATGACATTTACAAACATTTAGTAGTTTATACAGTGTATGTATTTATGATTAATGTTACACCATCCCACTAGCATATAAATAAAACCTTATTCCTTCTCAGAAGGACGCCATAATGAGCACACTTTCATAATTTCCCATTTAAAAATATAAGTATAAGTAGCAGTTCTACTTGATTTAAAAGTTCAGCTTTGGTGGGAAAACCATTCCCCTTATATTTAGACTGGATTTCCGCCCAACGTTTACAAGCGAATTAGTTTTGGTGACAGAGTATATTTTAACTTTTTTGAGAAGTAGATATTCATTCTGTCACCAGTACAAAGCAATATATAAAAGATGGGAGGCGCTCAGCCTAAAGATGAGGGGATAATAATTATTTGCAATAAAAGTTTTCTACAAATATCAATTTTTTTAATCATAATAAATGAAAATGTTAATTATTTTGATGATTACTAATTAAAAATAAATATAATTTCAGCCATATCTGTACACCCTTGTACTCATATTTAAAGGCTCTTGTAATGGCCAATATAGGGCTCAATTACATGACGCGCACATAATCACTCCCTAGGCTGCTTCCCTCTCTTATTCTGCCACTGATACTAAACTTCTCCCATCTTTTATACACTGCTTAGTATTGATGGCAGAATCTATATCTACTTCCCAACAAAGTAGCCCTTTGAGAAGGAATACAGTTGTATTTATCTGACATAAGCTCCATTTTTTCTGCTAAAAACCATACAATTTGTACAGGTTTGGGTCTGCCATCTGTAGCTCATGCAAGTGATCTTTCTCAAGAAGCATGTTGCCACTGATTGGTTACTATGATAGACTGCACATACTGTTCTTAAAAGTACACTGTCTTCATGAGTTGTAGAGGGGAGTGCCACAGGGTTCTGTGCTGGGATCTGCTTTACTTAATATATTTATTTGGGGTGTTACTAGTGGGCTTCAAAGGAAAAATGTGCCCCTTTGCACATGACACAAAAATATGTAACTGTGTGGACATTCCAGGAGGCGTAAGTCAAATGCGTACTGATTTAATAAAAGTAGAGCAATGGTCAAATATGTGAGATAGAAAATTCATCACTGAGAAATTATGCACAAAAACTCAAAAGTAGGATATTTACTTAATGGTAAAATTATGATGGCAACAGATGAGGAAAGGGTCTTTGGAGTTACAGTATTATATTACATGCTGTATTACATGTTTCTTAAATGCTGGGTATTACAAAAAATGTATCTTGGCATTGGAAGATGTGATATTGAACGTGCGCTACTAAGAGCAGTGACTAAGTGGATTACCATCTTAAATACAATGAGCCCTCGAGGTCTAAACAAAAACATCAACTTTATGGTCTTTGCTTAAATTAAATTGTCAACAAGCTACATAAAAGTTAAGTTGCTTCCCTATGTAAAAAATATTTTTATCAAGATTGATTTATTAGATCTATATTTGAGATCGAAAGTCCAAAATTATAGAAACTCTATAGAAACTATAGAGTTACTCCATATGAAAAGTTATATCTCCAATAAAACTGATAACATGCTTTAAAATCTAAGAAAAGTCTAAACACAATCTGAAAGAACAGATTATTAGATAACAATGACTTAAATGCATAATTGCAGATTTTATAGTGATTTTGGTACTTTTATAGCCCTTACATTTTTGGCGAGTAGTAGTCTTATAGTTAAAAAAATATTTACAAATAAATTTAAAAAAGACCATTTCATAGTCAACATAATGAAGCAAGAGATAAATCTATATCAAAATATCATCTAAAACCTAATATCATCAGGTGTCAGTGTTCCCTATAAGACAACAGTTTAATTCCACAGTATTCATGATAAACTCAGAAAGGAGAAAGATGAATAAAAGACCAAATATGATAATTTTTATAAGACTAGTTTCAAAGAATTGATCAAAAATAAAAGAGAAGAGAATTCCATGTTAATTCACTTTTAGAATTTATTATGAATTTAAATGATACTAGTAACTTACAAAGAACAAACGGAGGGAATTTTTGGAAATAATAATAAATGATGATCTATATGGTAGCTTCTATTGTTCATGATACTAAGTAATAAACAACAAAGGATGATTTATATATGTAGCTTTTATTGTTCATTAAATTAAATTCTATAAATAATGTGATATTAAAAACAATTAAAATTAATGATAGCAAAAACAATAAACATTTTTCATAAATTCTCTAAAGAGTGTTCCCTTATTGTACAAGTTAAAAAATGTAGTAAGAGGATAACAATAAATACTAAGATCTATTCTTATTACTTACAGTAATTATATAAATGTATAATTAAAAGTGGATATAATTTAATATTGATCTAACTGCATATTTTTCTAAGGAATATGTATATATATATTCCTACTACATTCATAATTTTTTGTCTTCTTTCATCATGCCAATATGCACGTGATCTTCAAGAAAATGTCCATTCCTCTCAACATTGAAGAAATAAAGCTGTCAATGTGTAGAACAACAAAACAATCAGCAATTAAGACAATCCTATATAAGGACTTACCTTGTTATACAGCTGTATTCTGGCCCAAGAAGAAGCAGCCATGAAAAGCGTGTCGGCCACCGCACACTGAACTAGTCTACTTCAGATGACGTCATTTTCCTGTGTCACGTAGACGGAGCCACCAACCACAGGAAATACCAATCTCCATTGGAAGACAAACAGAGACACGCTAATGATAAACCATTAAAAAATTAAATGTATTGTTACAACCGCCTAATTTGAGGGAATACGCTCACCCCAATTCTCTCTCTCCCTATGGGTCGCAACTGTTTGTTCAGATCTTGACACCAGCAGACACTTCAGAAGACAGCATAATTTCTGAAGAGGCAGGCACCATCAGACCCCATTTCTCAGGATATCAGAATCACACACCATGTACCTTTGATAAGTACAAGCAGACTCCTACACCACATTTGTTTAATGTGTCCAAAATCAGACTGGCACTTCTTTATTTTTCAAAAAACATTTTCGAAAAACACCAAAGACTTCCCCCCAGTTCTAGCCCACCCTCCTAGGCAAATAGCTTGCTATCTCCCTTCATCCACATGATTTCCAGATGTATAGAGGGGTCTGGCTTTCTTGGTCTCATTACACATTTCCCCTCCTCTTACAGAGCCATAAAACTAGCTCCCCCATTCATGACTAAAGCCAGAGCCTTCACACATGGCCGATTGCAGGGCCATATAAATTCTTTAGAAGGTTTAACCATTTGTATATCCCAGATATGACTGCATTAACTTTATTATCTAAGCATAGCCTACTATCCTACTTCTAATACAGATACAGTATTTTAATGTTAATCAATGACAGTACTATATGCACTTATTACATCCATGATATAACTACATGTATGCATTACACCCATGATATAACTGTTAAGCAAGTTGTTAGTACCTTCTAACCACACATATAATAACTGATTAACCCCAAACAGTCCAGTGGGCCTTTCTGTTTATAACAGCTATATGCTCTGTATATTTGCTATAACACTTTATGATATACAACTGAATATTTATTGATATATACTCCTGCAATACAAAAAAAATGTTGACTATATGATATCTCTAGTCAGGAGGCCATACCAATTCAAGATTTTTTAACATACCAATGACTATAATAATTATATACATATAATATGCCATTTATTATTATTATTATTTTTTTTTTTTGTGGGTCAGCAAGGAATTTATATAGAGAAGATTAGCTAGATTTCGATAGTATACAGGGCAAATAACAGGCCCCCATACCTTCACTACATTTATTTACTTTTTCTCACTAGTTCAGTACAGTTAGCAGCACTCTTAGTAGAAGGATAAGTGGGGAGTCCTCAGTTCTGTTATTACAGACAATTTAGGGACTGACCCTCCTTAATCCATTAACTTATATATAGAATCCATGTTTTTTTTTTTTTTTTTTTTCTTAGTATCTCAATGTTGATCCATTATAATGAAATGTTTAGATTTTTTTTATTTAAAATTACCTGTATATGGCAATATTCATTTAATGGATTTGTCCGGTACCTTTTTTCTGCATTACATATTGTGATTGTATTTTCATGAACTTAGTGACACAGTATGTACTATTATATACCAAGTTGTTAAATAGGCAGATATTGCACTAGAATCAAGTGAGTTTGACCTATTAAATTTTTATGTTCTTAAAGAATGTTTAATTTTATTCAGTGCTGTTAAAGTTTTTAATTATTCACACCTAATAAATCTACTTTTATAAGTCAAGTGTACTCTTCAAATCATATTAAAATAAGTTACTCATAAAAACAAGATGTCTTACCCTCCAATTCATTACAATATATAGGAGTTAAGTTGCTAAAAAAAGATGTCTATTCTAGTTGTTTCAAAATGATTTTAAAATACGCAAGCAATGCAACAAATTCATATGAAAAGCAAGTAGGATGCTTGGATGTATTAATAGAGAAAATAGTAGCAGAAAAAGAGAGGATCTAATGTCACTTTATAGATCCCTAGTTAGACCTCCCCTAGATTACTTTGTCCATCTCTACTCTTCCCAACACCATCTGGTGATGGGTCCGACCAGCTGACGAGGACAAGAGGGTACTATGTTCTGCTTTGGTTCCACAACCCACTGGGAACTTGATTTATAGAGTACTCTATGGTGCACTGAGCATGAGAGAGTACTTAGCTAACTTACATAGTTACATACAGCCTTATTAAATTGCGATTCGGTAAATTTAAGAGGGCTCTATTTAAGCACACAACATTTTTTTTTTTACGGAAGTTTTTAGTTAGTGAAGACCTGGCTTCTGGATAGAAGATCACTAACTAAAAACTTCTGTAAAAAAAATATGTTGTGTGCTTAAATAGAGCCCTTCTAAATTTACAGAATCACAATTTAATAACAGCCTTAGTATTTAAGGTTGAAAAATGACCTTCAGTCCATCAAGTTCAACATTTTAAGATCTCCTATGATCTGCAATATGAGGATTAGTTATTAATTAATTAGTTGTTAGTTGTTAATTAATTATTAATCAACTATTTATTTATTTATTTAAATTATTAATTAATGCAGAGGAAGGCAAACAGAAAAAAAAACAGTAAAACTTAGCCAATTGTCTCAAAGGGAGAAAAAAATGAATTCCTTCATGACCCCAGATACTGGTGATCAGATTTCTCTCTGTATCAATACACTCTCTCTAATTATCCAGGATAACCCTGAATTCCCTTCTTAATTAGAAATACATCCAGTCCCCTTTTAAAGTTATCTATCGAATCCGCTGTCACCACCTCCTTTGGTAGAGAATTCCACAGATTAACCACCCTTACTGTGAAGAAACCTTTTCTTTCTTTAAGGTGGAATCTTTTTACTTCTAACCGCAAGGGGTGTTCTCTTGTCAGTTGAAAACCTCTTTGCACAAATAGCTCCCTTGACAATCCTTTATATTGACCCTGGATGTATTTATATAAGGTAATCATATCTCCTCTTAGACGCCTTTTTTCTAGAGAAAATAAGCTTCATGTGGTTAGTCTTTCTTCATAACTTAGCCCCTCCATTCCCCTTATTAGTTTTGTTGCACTCCTCTGTACCTTTTACAGCTCTAAAATGTCCTTCTTATGAAGTGGTGCCCAAAGTTGTACTCCATATTCCAAATGAGGGTGTACTAGCGATTTGTATAGAGGCAGAATTATATTTGCTTCCCTTGCTTCTATACTCTTCCTAATACATGCTAATATTTTATTTGCCTTTGCAGCTGCTGCTTGGCTTTGAGCACTGTTACCTAGGTGGTTGTCCACAAGTACTCCCAAATCCCTTTCAATATCTATATACCCCTATATTTGCTCCATTAAGATTATAAATTGCATGGCTATTTTTCCTTCCCAGAAGAATAACTTTACATTTATCTGTATTAAATCTCATCTGCCATTTAGATGCCCATTTCTCAATTTTATGTAAATCCCTTTGAAAGGAAAGCAGATCATTATCTGATTTAATTACCTTGCACAAATATGTGTCATCAGCGAAAATGGAGACACTACTTTCCAGTCCCACCTCTACGTCATTAATAAATATGTTAAAAAGAAATGACCTAATACTGAACCCTGAGGAACCCCACTTACCACATTAGTCCGATCTGAGAATGTTCCATTTACAACAACCCTTTTCTTCCTGTCTTTTACCAAGCTCTCAATCCATGAGCAGATATTTACTGCAATTCCTGTATCCCTTAGTTTGCACAATAGTCTCCCATGTGGCACTGTATCAAAAGCCTTTGCAAAATCCAAAAAGACTACATCCACTGAGTTGCCTTGATCCAGGTTCCTACTAACGTCCTCATAGAAACAAATTAGATTTGTTTGACATGACCTATCCCTCATAAATCCAGGTTGACTCCTACATACAATCCTCTTCAAATAGACATATTCTTGTATATTATCCCTTATTAACCCTTCTAAAAGCTTTCCCACTACAGAAGTGAGGCTCACTGGTCTATTATTCCCTGGATTTGCTTTTGCTCCCATCTGGTGATGAGTCCTACCAGCTGACGAGGGCAAGAGGGTACTATGTTCTGCTTTGGTTCCACAACCCACTGGGAACTTGATTTATAGAGTGCTCTATGGTGCACTGAGCACGAGAGAGTACTTAGCTAACTTCATGGACTCTCATTCCACTTGTCCATTCAGTAGCAAGGAAGAGTTCGTGTAGCATATTTTTTTTAGTTGTGCCAGCCTGCAGCCCCTCTTGTCACTCTTGAGGGGCCTCCTCCTGCAGTTTTGGCTGCATTTCTCCCCACACTATTTATTTTTAGGCGCCCAGTGTCCCAGGGCAATAGGGCCAGGGACATCCTCGACAACCTGCTTCTAGCAGTGTTTAAAAGAGGGGGTTCCATTGTCACCTGAGGCCATGTTCCGGGCACTGGTACGCTCCTGTATCCGGGCAGAGTATCATCTGGTTTTGTCCACTGGGGGAATTGAAGGTTGTAATCTGCTCGGTATCCCCCCATCCGGTTTCTTTTTGTCTCAAACTTCTAATCTGATTTTATTTAATTTACAGACATGTCTCTCTTTTAGTGGTTTCACATGTACTGTCAAACTTTTGTGTTTAAAATACACTTCTCAGCGCGCTCCAAATGCGCGACAATAAATGTGCGCCGACACATGCGTGCACCCACAGAAGCGTGCACACTTTTTGTGAGATCCTGACATCTTTGCGCAGGACCCAACGTCTTCGCTCAGGACCCGATGCAGGACCGACACGACCTCAGGTAAGGTGGGCTTAGGGGTGTTTGCTTTTAGGGTTAGGGGTTAGGATAGGGGTGTAAGGGTAGGGGTGTAAGTGTTCACATCACAATCATTAGAGTGCAGGAGGAGGCATCGGGGAGTAGATGGGGGCAGTGTAGGGCATCAGAGGGCAGGAGGAGGCATTGGGGAGTAGATGGAGGCAGTGTAGGGCATCAGAGGGCAGGAGGAGGCATTGGGAAGTAGGTGGGGCAGTGTAGGGCATCAGAGGGCAGGAGGAGGCATCGGGGAGTAGATGGGGGCAGTGTAGAGCATCAGAGGGCAGGAGGAGGCATCGAGGTCTAGATGGGGTTGAGCTATATGTGGCGTCTCCTGCTGCTATGCCCTGAGCATCAACCCTCCATTCCTGCATCTGAGCCCATAACTGTCCCTGCTATTCATCCCCAGATCTTGTATTCTGTTTCCTGACCACCCTCTTAGCTATTGCCTCCATTACACAGCTCCTCTATCGTATTTCAGTAATAGCCAGTGCAATCCAGATTATATCACTGTATTCAGCTAATACACACTGCATCATAGCTTTATCTACATTATATTAACTACCATTTAAACCTTAACTCATTCACACAGAGATTATAACAGCTGAATATTGGGGTATTAGCTTAACCCTTTCACTGGCAGAGGGGCCTGCAATGCATTGCAAAGCAACACCACAGGAAAAGCAATATAATGAAGGCCCCTCTGCCAGTGAAAGGGTTAGCCCATACCCCAATATTTAGCTGTTATGATCTCTACATATTTTACATAGTAATAAATACTTTGATCTGAATATATATAGGCTCAAGAATATTATTTATAGAAAGTTCACTGGCCCCCTCCTCACTTATCCATATGCTGACAGAATGCAGAGTGACCCCAAAAGAACTCTCTGCAGCCCCCATTCCTCACATAAGCTGTTATTGGTTTCTATGTGAATGGAGCATTGTAGGGCATTAAAGGGCACATATTATATCTACCTATGCCACACATATAGCGCACCTGAGCAATGCACACGCCGACGTAAGCGCTTTTGTCAGCGCGCATTTTTCTGCCTCGCTCAATTGACGTTGCACAACTTTTGGCGCTCTTACGTCGTCGCGCATCATTCACCTGTGCTGTAGACGGGGTGCCCTTCCCAACACTATCTGGTGATGGGTCCTACCAGCTGATGAGGGCAAGATGGTACTATGTTATGCTTTGGTTCCACAACCCACTGGGAACTTGATTTGTAGAGTACTCCATGGTACACTGAGCACAAGTGTACTCTTCACAAACTCTTCAATCACTTCTCCAATCTGTGTAGTGTAGTCCATAAACCATGTTTATTTTAATTGCCCCAGACTGCAGCCCCTCTTGAGGGACCTTCTCTTGCAGTTATGACTGCATTTCTCCCCTGGAGCAAAAGAACCAGAGACCTCTTTGTAAACCTGCTCCTGGCATTAGCCAAGCTAACTATTTATAAGTCCAAGATGTAGTGTCTGGCAGAGGAGGGTCCATTGCCATGTGATGCCATGTTCTGGGCACTGGTGCATTCCAGTATCTGGGCAGTGGACTGTAGATAGAGTACTCTTTTCAGTATCCCTCGATCTGGATTCATTTGTATGTCACATCCCTTTTAGTTTATTTTACAGTTTTTTTCTTCTATGATTGGATCATCTCTCACTACCAACAGAGGGATATGATTTACCATCAAACCTGCTTAACACGCTGTGTCCAATTCTCAAAACCTTGAGCCTGATTTAATTGAGCAATCGTAGGTTACCGGAGCCCGTAAGTGTGGCAGTAAGTTAATTTGCTATTCAATTGGCGTCTTTTTGTGGGCTCCGGATGGTTTATGGTTAAACCCGGAACTTACAGCCTCCCGAAGCCTTTGATCTTTCACTTCCGCAAGAGTTACGATTTCTAAAATCGCAAATCGCTATTCAATTGCTCTAATTTCCCAAGGCTCGAATGGTTTCACACCCGTAAACAGCAAATGTAGGAGCAAATCTTATGAGTGCTAGAGAGGACCTGCAAGGGGGTGTAACCCCTGTCTGCAGCACTGTCAATGCAAATAAAAAATCAATACTGCACTGTAAATAACAGAGAAAGCGATGAAACACATTAGAATTAATTGCACAACAGACTCAAGCTCGCAAATTGGCAGTAAAAAAATATTTATTTTTATGTTTCATTTTGGGTTTAAATCGATCTTGGGAATCAATGAGTTAATACCTATCAGGCCACCCACATGGACTAGAACAGTATTGGCATTCATTTTTATAATTTAGCATTTTGAGGGTTTGCGAGTCCCATCGCTTATCGGACCCCCGAACCTAACTGATTGACATGTAAAGTACATGTTTTACTGCCGTAATGATGGTGGTCTCATTTTCTATTGGCTGTTTTTAAGTGGGAGGTCACGGTCTTGCTTAATTTATCATATTCCCGCCCTGAACTGCTATAGACTAGTGCATGGTTTATGGAGTCGGCTTTCCACCCGTAACTTGCGGGCTCCTTCAATTAAACAGCAACAGAATCAGAGCCCAACTGGAGCCCACGGAACCCCCTCAGACATATGGCCTGCCTGTATCCAGTGAGATGCGGGCTTGCAATTGAATCGAGCTCCATATCTTTAAAACGATCAAATTGAAAAGAATTCAAAGAAGGGCAACTAAAATGGTGCATATTCTAAAAAAGTTAAAATGAACAGCCTTCCATTGGAAGTGGTAGGGTCAAACACAGTTAATAATTTAAATATGCCTAGGATAACATTATGGTTATTTGGTTAAGCCAAAGATTTAGTAGACAGAATAGGCAGCTCATATGAATAATTTTTGTTTATTTTTTACTGTCCCAAATCTGTTTCTATGTTTCTATGAAGATAATATATTATTTAACAAAATCATTTATTTGACATGTTTAATTATTAATTTTTGTAATGCAGTGTATTTATTTAATTTGTACTTTTAGATTAGTCTTGGGTGGTTAGTGTTAGTGTCTAAGGACCCGCATGGGGGGATAGAGACCACCATGGGGGACAGTCATTAGGAAGCAGGAGACAGTATTGACTCCCATGGTGGATAGTTGTTAGGGGATGATAGGGCCCTTTGTGATCAATATGGTCCTTCCTCATATATAAGGACTATGGCCCCTATTCAATTGAGCAATTATAAGTTATTGGAGCCCGTAAACAAATTTGCCATTCAATTGGCGTATTTTAGCTACATGCAAACAATCTGCAGGTTACAGGCTGAAAATCCCTGCAGTTGTCAAAATCGTAACTCTGACCCAGCTAAGCCTTTGATCTTTCAAGCCTGTAAATGTTATAATCGCAAATCTCTATTCAATTGCTACAATTCCTCAAGCCCTCAAATGTCTTCACACCTGTAAATGGCAAATCTAGAGGAAAATCCAGATAGGACTTGTACCAGATAGGACTTGTAAGGGGGTTAAACTCCTGATCGTAGCACTGTAAATGCAAATCAATAAATAATACTGCACTTTAAAAGACAGGGAAAGCGATGAAAGACAAAATTAATTGCACAACAGTCTCAAGCTCGCAAATCTGCAATAATTTTTTTTTTACATTTCCTTTCCATGTTATATCAACCTTGGAAATCAAGGAGTTAATACATATCAGGCCACCCACATGAACTAGAACATTTTCTTTATTAATTTTTATTATTTTGTACATGGCCGGATTGCGAGTCTGGTCGCATATCGGACCTCTAAACACTAATTGATTGAGGTTTAACCTCCATGATTTACTGACATCATGATGATGGTCTTATTTACTATTGGCTGTTTCTAAATCGTTAGTTACAGCCTTGATCATGATCATATTCTGAAATGCTACATATGAGTGCATGGTTTATGGTTTAGGCTTTTGGCCAGGTAGCTGTGGGCTTGTTCAATTGAATTGCTCTGTAACGGTTGCAAATTTCAAGCCTTGTAGTTGAATAGGGTCCTGCGGATGGTTAGAGGGCATTTAGGGTCAGATGGGGTGAGGGTGATGGTCCACCCTACACAAACATGGGCTGTTAGGGTCTAGGGTTACATAAAAGGTATTTAGGGTTTAATGACTCCCCTGGGTATAGAAAAAGTACTGGGAGATCGCAAACCTATTTTTCTACTGGGTAAGGAGAGGTCCTAATCCCCCATATTCATTTATTATTAGAATAAGCCCTTACCAACCTAGTTCACTGAAAACTATAGATAGTGATCACTTGTAAAGGATTACATGTTATTTTTTTTTACACGCAGGATGTAATACCTACGTCATTTTTTATACGTGTCCTTAATGGGGAGAATTCCATCAAGACAATATTCCATCAAGACCATATTACAGTGATTTAGGGAATAGGATAATGCCTAAATTTGTCCTCCAGGCTCATAATATTAATATAAGAGCTATGTGTAGTGGGTTTTTCTAGGGGTTGATCACCCAAAAGGTAAATCTTTGTCCATTAGATTTCCTGAAAGTGACAGACTGTGCTGCATAAAGATTGTTATCACTTTGTGCTGATAGAACTTCATCTCCAAGTAAGGACCTTGTAGTACAGTTGTAATGTTAAACAAGTATAACGTTGTACAGCTTGTTTGAATGTGATATTGAAGGACAGGCATCCCATGCTGGTATTGTGAGTCTATAATTAATGTTTTTTCATTTCTTTCATGACATGCTTATTATATAAGCCTTTTTTAAGCCCAGTATTATTAATAAACAACATTTTAAACACAGCATAGACGGAAATATAGACCATTCCATACTGGAGATTGATAGAGCTCTTAGACGGTAATCAGTCAGAGAGAAGCTAGCAACAAATGTTTTCAAATCATATCAATTAATTCCCTAATCTATGATCTATTTTTATGCACTAACATGATTGAGTTCCTACTAAGGAGAAGGAACTGTATTTCCGATTTTATTTATCCTACATTTTACACGTAGACAAGGTATTGTTGAGGGCACTCCTAACAGGTACTGAGTGAGAGTGGTTTTATTTCAGGACCACAGTAGAATATATCAAGAACTGCACTGTAGTAGCTCTGAAGTAGCTGTCATTGAAGATGAAAGGCTGATATAGTTACTAAAAGATGTGCAAGAGGAGGATACTTCTTTCTTACGGATTTGAATTAAAAAAAACATATTTTTTAAAACAGTGTAAACAAATAAATAATAATAAGAATGATGTGCCTTCTACCATAATAAATGAATAGTCCCACTTTACTCTTACAGAGGGCCCCTACGATGCCGTGGAGGCTGCACATTTAAATAAAATGGCTACATTTTAAGAAAAGGGCTACATATCATTATATGCAACAATCATAATATAGTAACAGCTAAGACTAATGAATTGAGTTTCATTTAATGAATGGTATATGATAAAGTTACACACACAACTAACCAATATTTATTTAGTGAAAGGAAACGCTGTCTGATCTGAGGAAAGGCTACTGAAATTCTGCTGTCGGCTCCAGCTGGTGAGATGTGCGTAGGAATCCTGGGAATGCACGGATAGTTAACACTATTTTGTGACAAGGAATAGCACATTTTATGTTAGTGAACAGTTACGGGTTAAATGGATTTTTAAAAAGGTAATCAAGGCAAACAGTGCCCTCTCATGCTTGCATAATTATTACGATATTCTTTACTTCGTTTATTGCCTAGTTTTCAGAAATATGTTCATTTACATGTTTTATATACTAACTAGCGACTTGTCTGTCAAAAATGACGGCAATAAAATGTTAAGGCTGGGAATGCTGTTTGCCACACAATGTGAATCTCTGACACTCTTAACCTTTTAGTTATCTACAAAGAAGTACAACAATTATCGTAAACGTGTTTATTTTTTTAACATGCAACTTGTAGTTCAACAACTGGTAAACCATTCTTTTTTAACAATATTAACTTTTTTAATTGTCAGCTAGGCATGAATAATATAACAATGGGTCAAGTTTGTATGAATCCTTATTGTAAACCATTATATATTGCTTTTTAACATGCACCTTGTAGTTCAATGACTGGTAAACTTTTTTAATAATATTAACATTTGTAAATTGTTAACTATGCAGGCGTAATATAACAAATGGTCAACTTTGTATGAATGACTATTGTAAACCATTACATAATGCTTTGTAACCTGCAACTTGTAGTTGAAGTACTGTTAAACCACATAGGTGTTGAATCCAGAGGAAGGCAAACAGAACCGCCCCCCAGTGAAACGTATCCAATTGTGTCAAAGGGGAAAAAAATGAATTCCTTCCTGACCCCATTAACTGGAGATTGGATTAGTCCCTGGATCAATACTCTCTATTTAATTATACATTTCAATGTAGCAAGAAATAATCATCCTCCTACTGACATGGACCCTTAATTATATACAATAAAAAAAAAATCCAAACCTTGCAAAATACAATTTTAACCGTGCAAACATTAACGTAATGTAATAACATTTAAAGTTGATTTTTAGAAAAATGCATTGATCTTGAATATTGAATCCGGAGGAAGGCAAATGGAACCCCCCCCCCCCCCCCCCATCACCCCCACTACAACTTAGCCAATTGTGTCCAAGGGGGAAACAACTTTATTCCTTCCTGACCCCAGTAACTGGCGATCAGATTACTCCCTGGATCAATACTCTGTATTTAATTATACATTTACATTTTCCAAGAAATGTTCATCCTTCTACTAACATCAAACCTTAAGTAAATACAATGAATCAACTTTTCACCCCTTGTAAAATACAATTGTAACATTACAATCAGTAACCTAATATAATAACACTAGCGAATTGCCCGTCAAAAAATGACGGCAATGAAATTGTAAGTGAATTAATGCTATTTGGTGTATAATAATAAAATAACTAATAGATTAATAAAGTAATATACTTTACCTCTTTTGAAGTAATATATGCAGGAAGCATTGTGTTGAAGAGCTGGCAATCTGTTTTGATGTTGCTGCAGCATTAGTGGTGTGGAGCTGCTGTGTAAGCGTGATGAATGTGTGTAGTGTAATAGTGTGCGTGCGCGAGCCAAAACCGTTAGCGTAGCTGTGTACTTCCACATTGTATGAGTTATTGTTCTAAAATGGCGGCTAATGTGTGGTATGCGCCTGTAGCAGAATATCCTTAGCTGTTTTGTGGTGTTTTGCGTGTTTCTGGTGGTGTTTTGCGTGTTTAGAGTCCTGTAGTCTCGTTTTGGTTTTGTTCGGCGGACATTTTTTCTCTCGCTTAGAGAATTTTTTTGTGTCTAAACTCTTTTCTTTTGAGTTAAATTAAGGTTTTATTTAATTTTTTGAGGTCCTGGATTCCCCCTCTTGCTGTATATATAATGCTTTTTATGTATGTGTTGTGTTTATTTATTGTGTTTTTGATTTTTTGATGTCCGCGGGTTGTGGCCGATATTTGCGAGGTCGTAATTGCTCGTAACGTGTCTCGTATTTTGTTTGCGTTATGACGTAAAGTTTGCGAGGGCCGCAGTTGCTGGCAAGGAGCGCCTTTGGCGCTCCGTGCCAGCAACTGAGGCCCTCGCTTCGCGAGCCCGCAAGCGTTAGCAACAACTCGTATGCTCACAACTATATATGTGATTTAAACTGTAAATGGCAGAAAATATAACGTTACTGTTCTGTGGGGCCAATCCTGCCAAAAGGCCACTTCCAAGACATTGTTTATTGTAATTTTATTTTCCACTAGTTTTTTGTTATTTTTGGAGTTCTTCAAAATGGGCACACAGAGTTTCCTATATAAAATAGTGGTCCTCTATAAAGAGTCCCAGTGACATAAAAGTTAATCCTGGTAGTAAAACCACTGTTCTCTATGTTTTTTTGCCATTTTATAGAGTTTCCTAAGTGAAATAGTGGTCCTCTAAAAGGAGCCCGAGTGACATAAAATTTCGTCCTCGAAATAAAACCACTATTCTCTATGTTTAGAAATTCTCTATGTTTAAAAATTCAGCCATCATCTAATAAATCACCCTGACTTTGTTTTGTTTTTTCAATATGAATTTTAATCTCCTCTGGATTGTTGCATCTAAAAAATGCAACATAGAGTTGTCCATGGGCAAATAAAGGTTCCTGTAAAAAAAATACCCACAGACCTAAAAGTTTGTCCTTGTGATTTATTAATTGTCATGGCAAATGCCATGATAATGGGAAATTGTCTCCTTTGAAGGACAAAAGGCAAACCACTCTCACTTGGAGCCAAATCAATTGTTGGTAAAAAAAAACTTGTTCACCTTTATGGGTACCATTCATAATTTCTTCATGTATGAAATAATTTTTTGGGATTCATGTTTCTCAGTAGCTTGACAATTGCCCCTTAAGTTGCAAAACATGTGGTGGCATTCCAGAGGGAGTTAAAGAATTGATAAATTCCATAGTAAAGTTCGATTCACTGTCTTTGTCATCAGCCAGAACTGAATCTGCACTATAATAATATTTTTTGGGTGAATTGAATAATTAAAAAATGTCGTTATTTAGATTCAAGGCATCTGTATTTTTTTATGTTAATATCACTTGGCTTGCAATGTCTGAGTAATCCTTGTTATTGATCGTATTACGAAAGATTGCAGATATTAGTGATTTTTTGCAAATCAATTGTGATGGAATTTCAACGGTATCATCAGGTAGATTCGTTATCTTTTGATGTTTTCCTTCTCCAATTAGAATTAGCCAATCATTGAATTGATTTTGGCTTTCAGATCTCATATTTAGTTCTAATTTCAGGTGTGTAAATATTTTCCTAAGTTCACTTGTCTTTATACATGTTTCGACGATGTCAGTCCTATTGCCATGTGGCACAACAGGTAATGTTTGCTTAAAATCTCCTCCTAACAACATCACCTTTCCACCAAATAACAAATAATTATCCATAACTTCTTTTAATAATCGATCAATACATTGCAGGGCATGACATGAAATCATTGTTGCCTCATCTAGTATAATTAATTTACTTTTTTTTATTTTTTGGCTTATAATGAATTCATTCGTATAGCCGACACTGATTTTTCTATAATGGGAACTGGCAGTTTAAATCCACTATGCACAGTTCTGCCACCTTCTAACAAAAGTGCAGCACTTCCAGCGCTATTTGACCCTGTGCTTGAATGCAACTCATCAATAAATTATAGAGATATGTTGATGATGATCAACCAGGGCCATCTAGATAGAAATAATGCTTTTTGAGCATGTCATCGTCTATTGCATTTGTAATGTCGTTAAATGCTTGCAATTGTCATGCATTTAAAGTTGAATTTTTTTCTTGTGTTTTTTGGTATTCAATCTCAGTGTCATACTCTTCAAAGTTATTTTCATCTATAAGTCCTGGATCCGGCAGATTAAAATTTGCACAATTTAATCCATGACAAAGAAATATTTCTTGAATTTGAATTAATGCTTTTAATAGCGCAATGGTCTCATTGCAACATTTCAAAAAGTCTTCACACATATTTAATTTAAATGTTTCCCACAAAGCTAATGCATCAGGTACATTGCGAAATATGCAAATGATTGCAAATTGTTCTCTCATTTGGTTTGGCATTTGACATAGTGCTGCTTCTTCCAGACACCTCTACCATTCCGTATCATCTGCTAGGAAATTTTGATGTCTTGCAGCTAATTGGAAAGTATCACAAACTATGTTATTCACTGTGCATAAATGTTCATAACTTTGTGCACCGGGAACATGTAAAAAAAGTAATCTTAAACTGAAATGTTCAATGTCTCTTGGACTAACAGTATAAATTATTGGTATAATTTTATAAGTACCTTTTTTTCGTTGTCGCACTTGGCCATGAATAAGTGCACAGTAAAATATTAAATTGTTTATAGTGAAGTGTAAAAAAAAATTGTAATTATTAATTAATAAATTAATTGTCATTAATAAGAAATTAATAAATTAATAAATGTATAAGAAAGAGCTAAGCATAATACAGATATAGAAATTCAGTGTAAAATATAATTTTTTTGTAGTGCACTATAAAATATTAAACATTTAAACACTGACAAACATTTTTGTAATTAGTAATGAATTAATTATTTGACGGTAATAATGAATCAATGAATAAATGTATTAGAAAGAGCTAAGCATAATATTGATATATAAATGCAGTGTAAAATATACATTTTTATTTTAAATTACTAATTAATAAATTAATATACGTGAATGAATGAATCAATGTATTTGAAAGAGCAAAGAATTTATGTCCTCATAAAGTAAAGGCAATATAAAATATGAGATTTAGCAGTTATTTATAATATATATATTTTTTATTAATAATTAATTAATTAATTATTATACTTTACCTATTTATAAGTAATATCCAGCAATCAATATCCTGAAGAGTGAACAATCTCTTTGGATTTTACGGCAGCAGAAAATGTCCAGTCAGACTGTTCATCACCTGAGGAGAAAGTGTCAGCAATGTGCCAAGTGTGCAGTATATATCGGCTGCGTGCTTGAGGCAAAACCGTTTGTTTAAGCGGGAAAACCGCCATTTAAGATTTGTAATTCTATTATTTTCAAGTTAGTGTTGTAAAATGGAGGCGATTTTCTATGTCTTTCTTGGCTCGCAAGCATTTTCCGTCCGTCGTAATGGTATATTACTCGTACGTGCCTGGCTGTGATTTGCGCGCTTCAGTCTCGTTTAGCCTCATTTAAAAAAAAATTCGCCCACCATTTTCTTTTCTTGCTTAGCCGATTTTCGAATGCCGAAACTCGGCAAATTTGGCTTAGATTGGCGTGTAACCTCACTCCCAGGCGCCTGGCGTTCCCCCCCATTCCCAAGGCTTACAGGGCAATGAGCCCTTTTGGCACTCATTGCCTAAGTCCTCCGAGCTTGGAAGGCTTCTATGCCTTTGCGAGATTCGCAAGCGTATGTGATACTAAATGGAATGTAGTGGATATAGGTAGGGGAAAAGATATGGGGTCATTGATTCCTCTGAGTAAATATACATGTGGTAGCTTAGCAATTTTGAGGAATGTGCCAATCTGTAAATATTTGAATGTACAATCAACCCAATACATATTTCTTAATTATAGATGTAAATATAGTATATATTGCTATATTGTTCTTGATTACTTAGGTAAGTTAAAAAGAAAACAGTATCAAAACTAGTTAGCATCCAACTCTGAAATAGTATTTTTCTTTGTATTTTTCAATAGTGTATGGCTTTCTAGAATATTCTTACGAATTTTGTCACACGAATTCACTGCCATTCAAGCCGTAACCCGTAAATGGAGCCAAAAAGCCTACGGGTACTAGAGAGGACCTGCAAGGGGGGAAAAGTCCTATATGTAGCACTGTCAATTCAAATATACACACATTACTGTACATATAATAAAAGGGAAACTGATGTCAGGTATTAGACTTAATAGCACAACAATCTCAAGCTCGCAAATCAGCAATATAAAATACTTTATTTCATGTTTAATTTCCGTGTTATATCGATCCAGGCACTCGTCTCTGTGAGATTCTCCATGAAGCTTGGACTAGATCATGCTAGTCAGAGGTTTATTCTTAAACTCCTGTGATATACTAGTGGTTGTGGCCTCTTGATTCACTAGCGCAATGTGAAGCTTCTGCACCTCGAATTGTACTTCAGCATCTCTGTTCTCACTCTCTACTGTCAAATTCGCCAGCTCCTGTCTCATACTGCTGAGGGCATTCTTCATCTTATAAAGTTTGGCTTCTTTCTCTCTAGCCAACACTTCCATATCACTCAGTTGATCCTTCAACACAACCAGATAGGGGTTGGTGTCTGGCTCAGATAGCAGCTGATTTTCTCCAATCTGTCTAACTCTTGGTCAATCTATGTGACACTTTGAGCTTGCTGGGCTCCCTTTCTGACCCCTTTCTGCAGCTCCAACTCTTCTCTTTAGGTTCATCATCATCACTATCATCTTCATTATCTTTATCATCACCTTACCTATGGGACAGCGACTTCCCGGACTGCTTATCTTCCCACTTTTCATCACTATTTACTTTATAGTCCTGCAGACTGTGGCTTTCTGTTCCAGGTGCTCCCATAGGCTTTCTGATAATTCTCACAAAACTGTATCAGCTTCATACACTCAACCTGCTTCTGTTCTGGTAGATTATCCTTCATAGGCTCAACAAGCATGTGCTCTTCCACCTCTTGGATCTGCATCTGATCTGTCTGACTGTACACAGTAGGCATCCTTAGTACCATTGTGCTTCTAATACTGCAAGGTCTGCTTTATGGACTATTTATCTCTGTTAGGAAAGATACAGTATCTTAGAATTTTCAAGTGTAAACTCAACACATAGGCTAGAACCCGTCTTAGCAGGTTTTTGAGTTTTGGGTTTCTGAAAAAACTTGTGATTTCAGCATTCTCCGCTTTCACCCACTTTTCTTCCTCTTTTAACCATTTTTCTTTATTTTGTTTTTTCTGATTTTTTACACGTCTTAGGCCTTTAGCTTTTCATTTGTATTAGCTTCCTTCAGTCACAGCTTCTCTTCATTAACTTGTTGCAAATCCAATTCACTCTGCTTGCCCTGGATCTCTTCCTGTATGTTCCGCTGAAGAATCTCTTGTCTTGTTCATCAGGTCCTCCCAGAATACCTCTAGCTGCTCAACCATACTTTATTCCCCTTTTTTACTCTCTTGTATAAGCTCTTACTCTATGCTTTGCATATGAACTCCCTGTAGACATTGCTCTGCATTCAATGCAGCATCTTTTTTACACAGGTCCTGGAGGTCAGTGCTACTCTCTTCTGCACAAGCATTGCTCTGAGCCAACTGTGTCTCCAGATCAGAAGGGTCGGCCATCCTCTGTGCTTGTGGAGTAGTAATATCAGTTCCTTCTCTATCATAGCTGAAATAAATGATTAGTGAGGAGATCTCACTTCTGCTGTTTACCATTGTGCTGCAACTCCCACACAACTGTCTTTCAGTTTATACTTGGGAGGACTCGCCCTCTGCTCTCAGATAGACATATGTAGGGCACCTTGTTGCCCCCAAACGCATACTTCCTCCTCAACTCAGCAATGTAATTTCACATCATCCTGACACCTCTCATATTAGTAGCAATTTGCTGGTCTTCCATTTCAGTCAGGTTCAGGTCCCATTTTTCAGTCCCATTGGGATAGAGTCCATCTTCACTTCTTGCTTTTTTTTGTTTCCAATCTTGCCTCTCTGTGTCCAGAGCACTCTGTATTTTGGCAGCCTGAGAGCTGTTGGGATATTTCACAATTTTTAAGGGACCCATGTCTATGCTGTGCTTCATATGCCCTCTCAGGGACAGTGGTTCCTCTGCCACAAGCTCAATCTCCAGATTCTCATCTTCCTCATCATTCACTTTGGAAAGGATTCCAGTTTCATTCCAAAAAAAAAATAATGTATTGAGTTAAACAGTTTTATGATCAAATATCAATAGAGAGTTGAAACCTTAAAAAAAATGCCTATATATTCCTTGAATAATTCAATAATCCCAGGAAAAAAATATCTGCGTTTATGAGTAAGATTTGTGTATAAAATCACATATAAAATTGTCAGTGTCCGGAGCGCTTATTATGTTGGTCATGCTTCGCGAGCCTCGCACAGCAAGGCGAGCCGTTGACCGCGAGCATCGCGAAGCGCTCATTGCACTTCCAGTCTCGCAAAGCAAGGCGAGCAGTTGAGGCACGGGGGACAGGCTGCAATGAGCGCCTAAGGCGCTCATTTCGCTGCAATCTTCATGAGGCGAGCCATTGAGGCACGCGTACGTGCACTGTGCACCTTACCAAATTACGATTTTAGCGGCCGAACCCCAGAACACCAAAGACCTGAATATAACAACAAATATGCCTCAAATTAACGTACACACGCACACACAGCACAGTGGGAGAGGCAGGGAATCTGTGAGTGAGGTTGCAAGTTAATTTGAGCCATATTTGCAATTTTTTAAAGATTGAAAATCGCCTAAGCGAGAATAAAAATGGCTGCTGAAAAAAAGCAACACAACGAAAATGAGGCCGAAGGACATAAAACTAGGCCATAGGACGTAAAAACAAGCCCTAAGCAATAACACTCAACGCAAGACAGTAACACTCAAGCGCAATGCCTATAAAGTACACAGGGTGAGAGGCAAAAGGCGCTCATTGGGGGGTTCACAAGGAGCGCCAAAGGTGATCATTGCAAAGCAGGAAAGTTGCGGCTCGCAATGAGCGCCAAAGGTGCTCAGAGGGCCCATAGCCTCGCATTGTGTGGCAAACAGCATTGCCAGGCTTACAATTTTACTCCCGTCATTTTTTACGGGCAATTTCCTAATACAATATAAATAACAAGAGAAAGGGCAACTATGAACCTAACTCAACTCCAGATAATGTAATCTATACCCATAAGGGTTATCATAAATAACTTGCTGTGCAGGGCCATTTGCAACTCTATATCCCTATATAAGTTCTCCAAATACACACCAGAGAAATAATTAGGAGTTAATTATGATCAGCATGCATGTGTATTAAACCACATAAACCCCATAAGTAGTAGATTCCAGGATATTATCACATTAGAGATAAATATATATGCATATCAAAAATAAAAAATCTGTAAATGATTCACAATCTCCAATTAAACATCAATGGTATGTCAGTATAGATATGGAAATACATACTAGATCCACTCTGTCCCTATACCAAACTATAGCTACAAATAAAGCACCCATATATAGAGACAATATGCTATACTTGTAGGTGAAGGGCGGCCGCGGGTTTAATAAATATTCATATCCGAGGTTGAAAGTAGCAATCTATATCTCATGTGCAGCAGCAATACTATGTGAGTTCAGATGAGGAGCACACAATAAATCACTATATCCCATGCCAAACTGCAGCTAACAAATATAACACCCATATGGAACAACTTACTTTTTTGATATGCATATATATTTATAGTCCCTATAAGGCACATATGTGAGTCTCAGACTCTGTAAAACTCTGCTCCCTCAGGTCGACTGGGGTTGAGTTTCTTGCTGCGTTGATGAACTGAACCCAGACAGACCTGAATTAACACTGCTCCTGAAGCATGGGTGGGACTACTTATTGACTTTACAGTGTGTCCCAGCTGGAGAAAGACAAACACAATGAAACAGCAGACTGCAGCTTATGATCACTTGGAACAGAGTGAAGACCTGGAAAATTAAAAAAAATATACAGGCCAGGTATTTTTAAAACTATTGGGCTATCATTGCAAACCTCTCCCCCCTGTGTAGTTTTGGGGCCTCGCCATGAGTGTTATTGACTTGGGTTAAGTGTTATTGCCTTGGGTTAAGTGTTACTGGCTTGGGATAAGTGTTGCTTTCTTGCGTTAAGTGTTACTGGCTTCCGGCTCTTTTTTACTGCCTTCGGCCTCGTTTTCATCCTGCTATGTTTTTTCTGCCATTTTTTTTCTTGCATAGGCGATTTTTAATCGTGAAAAAACGCCAGATACGCCTCAAATTAACTTGCAACCTCTCTCACAGGCTCCCTGGCTCTCCCCCTGTGCTGTGTGTGATTGTGTAAGTTAATTTGAGGCATAGTTGGTATTTTTTGCTGGTCTTTCCATTTCCGTGGTTCGGCTGTTAAACTAGTAATTTAGTACAGCCCTGTAACCTCGGTTTGCAAGGCCCACAGTTGCATCTACGGGATTTCGTCCTAAGTTCTATGGAGCTCACGATGAGCGCCTGAGACACTCATTTGCATATAAATACAGCAGCAATTTGGAATTTCCCAGGAGTGATTCACATTAGAAAAAATCCACAACATATAACCCATCTTCTTTTAAGAAAAACCTAAGAATACAACTTGATTTTGGGATGACAGAGTACCTTTAAGACCTATATATATATTTTAGATGGATTCTTATTTCAGAATATATATAGGAGTCAATCCTGCCTCTTCCTATAATTACTTTTAATAATTTCAATTATTAATAAAACTAATGTTTTAGCTAAACTAGTTCTTGCCCCATGGTTACAAAGGATTGTGCTATAATAAGTACCATAAGTATTTTGTGAAGTGGGGACAGTGGACAGAACTGCTGCGCTCCACTGCTCAACAAGAATGGTTCTGTATTTAGGCCACTCATTGATACAAAAGATCCTGGCTCATCGTACAGAGCTCTAAAATGCTCAGAAATATCTTGCCAAAATATTTAAACTTGAATAATCTAATTAAATGTGAACAAGAAATGTGGTTAAAAGCCTTGTCGGCAGAGTAAATAATGATAATATTTTGCAGCGTTGGGAATTCTGTTGAGACTATAATAGCTGCCAAGACTTTAAGCACATTGTAGACCCGGTGCCTGCTTCTTGTGAATTCTGTTTGAATTGGAGTTAGAATAAAACCCAATATATGATGGAGCTTATCAGTCACTAAAACTGCCGCTTTTTTAATCACTCTTGGCCTTTTCACCCAATCAAAATATGAAGAATTCACAATTTTGTGTGTTAGTGACAAATGTAAAAACCTATTTTGTTTATTCCTAGTCAATGTGATTTTGTGACGTGTATTAATCCCTTGAATACTGGGCTGTTTGTTACCCTGGAATTTGTATCATAAAATGTGCTTTATACCAACATATAATATTTTTTTTGTTACATTTGTTGATATTGTATTGTAAATGTAAATGTCATGTCCGACTCTCTGTGACCTCATGGACAATACACCATGCTGATCCACTTGGTTTTTATGGCAGAGATATTGGAGTGGGTTGCCAGTTCCTTCTCCAGTGGGCCACAGCATACAGCGCCTGGTATTCGCAGGCGATCTCCCATCCAAGTACTTGCCAGTGTGACCTCTTGGTTCCCTGGCTGGATTCGAACCCAGGAAGCTGTGGTGAAAGCACCTGAATCCTAACAACTGTGCCACCAGAGAACCCGATACCGGATTGCTAAGTGTCAAATAATGCTGACATTTCATAATTCTGTAGTGCTTTTTGTGCTATACTGTTAGTTTAAATGCTTCTGGGAGACCCAGCAAAGGTTTTCACAGCATTTGCGAATGTTGTTTGGTACTCGTAAATCTTTGTTCTGTTTTTTCAATTACGGCAGTGCCCTGATTTGCGAGTGATCTGTAAAATCTTATTAGCATGGGGTTTGGGTGTCAAAAGGGTCAGGGAGTAACTCGTAATTTATTGTCAGTGCAAAACTCAATGGAGATTTGTGCCTTGCTTTTCGTCTGTGTCGTGAAGTTCACTGGTAGCAATGACCCGTAGCAGTTGTCTCACAGTTTTAATGATGAGGGATTATCATAGGGTTTACTCTTCAGTTAGGGCACTCGTAAATGCTTTTTCAGGGATTAGCATAGGCCCTATAGTTATTTAATATTCTATAGATGTGCTCTTCATTATGAAGAATTACATTTAGGTGGATCTTTCTTTAAGGTAGAAAATGAGCAAGGGGCTTAAAGGGAGAATTCTGCCTACACACTTCCATTTTTTAATATTAAGGCGTTATGGAGACACTTGACTACATAACTAAATGATTGACTTTGGATTCTTTGTCTACCTGGGCATTTAATTGGTCCCTTGTTCATCAGATACAAACTTCTGAAGGTTAGTAATATAAGTAATATAAATATTTTATGCCTAAAGTTTAGCTGGAAGAGTTGAGCAAGGGGCCTAGGATTTCATACTTGGCAATAAACGTCTCACCCTAGGCAAGTTTTGCCTAAACTTACATTTTTATATTAAGGAATTATGTAGTCTCTTGACTACATAATTGATTGACTATAGATTCTGAGTCTATCAGGGGCATTTAATTGGTCCTTTGGTCCAAACTTTTGAAAGTCAGCACTTTATAAGTACTCTTAAGTATTTCATGCCTAGAGCAGGATAACAATGGTCATGGTAGTATGCTCTAATAAGGCTTCTTAGTTCTATTGGTTAAGAATTATGAAAAATTGCACCAGTGTTCTTAGTTGTGATATTTTTTTCTTGATTTAAATTGATATTTGCAATAGGTCTTAAAGAAATAGGTGCCTAGTAAGTGTATTTGTGAAAGGACAAATCTGACTTATCTAGACTGACGGCGCGACAGCGGTTGAGGCTGCAACCAGGTACATTGTTATATTTCAAAGCTTTAGTTTGATTAAGTTTACACAAAAGAGTGGATTGAAGAATTAGCGCCATAAACTCTGATAAATACAAAGCATTCATATTCAGTCTGTGGGTATTTTGGTGGGTAATTAAGCAAGAACTTTTTGAGTGGTGTTAGGTGAATCAATTAGAAAGGTTTTCTTAGACCTCTTTGTTTGAGAAAAGGGGGCAGAAAAGCAGCCACCATCAACTCATTTCTAAGGGTTTCAGGGGTCCAGTGAGTCTCTTGTAGCAATCCATCAGGTGTTTAATTTGCTAATATATTGGAGTACATTTTTTAACAGGAGAGTTCAATCCATCCACATTGAGAACACGAAGAGTATTTTAGCAAGCATTATTGCTTCCAGGTTTGAATATTTATGGATATTTGCAAACTGCTAAAACTTTATGAAAGCATTAGTTAGCCACATCGGTCGGCCTTGATTTCCTGGGCCAATCATAGTGAGTGGGGCATTCATTAACAACAGCTAGGCAAAGTTCTTGATGATATAATGGAGAGGTGTGCCATAAGCAGACTAATGTCAGGTACCGCTTGTCCAAACAAATAGTACTGGTAAATAGACCGGAAAGAGCACAACATGAGTTTTTTTAATTTTTGTTTGCGTCTACTGTAAGGGAAGCCTGATCAGGTGCTGCAGACGGCCGTGACTTGTGAGGAATACTTGAGTAGTGATTAGAGAATCAAAGGGAACTTTTTTCCATTAATAAAGTTGTATATATGACAGTTAGAGGCGCAAATGATTTGTGATATTTTACAGATTTTGCAATACCTTCCTCGAGCAATTTTCTCTTGTAGCGCTCTCTCAGGAGCACCCATTTTAGTATAAACACTAGATGTTGGTTTTGTAGACTGGCCGTCTTCATTTTTGGGTCATGACTTTAGTTTGTTGTGATTTAATTAGGCGATTGTTCCGCTGGTGCCTGATGCCCATTTGGCTTTCTTTTATCTACGTATCCTTTGTCTGAAAAGTAGTTTCTTTTTTGGACATGAGAAAGCAATTGTAACTGATTCTGTAAGCAAAGGCATAAGAGCTGAAGTTAATGTACAGTGGATATAAAAAGTCTACACACCCCTGTTAAAATGTCGTTTCTGTGCTGTAAAAAAATGAGACAAAGATAAATCATTTCAGAACTTTTTCCAACTCAATTGAAAAACAAACTGAAATCTTTTAGGTAGAGGGAAGAAAAAATATAAAAATAAAATAATATGGTTACATAAGTATGCACACCCTTAAACTAATACATTTTTGAAGCACCTTTTAATTGTATTACAGCACTTAGTCTTTTTGGGTATGAGTCTATCAGCATGGCACATTTTGACTTGGCAAGATTTGCCCACTCTTCTTTGCAAAAACACTCCAAATCTGTCAGATTGCGAGGGCATCTCCTGTGCACAGCCCTCTTCAAAACACCCCACAGATTTTCAATTGGATTCAGGTCTGGGCTCTGGCTGGGCCATTCCAAAACTGTAATCTTCTTCTGGTGAAGCCATTCCTTTGTGATTTGGATGTATGCTTTGGGTCGTTGTCATGCTGAAAGATGAAGTTCCTCTTCATGTTCAGCTTTCTAGCAGAAGCCTGAAGGTTTTGTGACAATATTGACTGATATTTGGAACTGTTCATAATTCCCTCTATCTTAACTAAGGCCCCAGTTCCAGCTGAAGAAAAACAGCCCCAAAGCATGATACTGCCACCACCATGCTTCACTGAGTGTATGGTGTTCTTTTGGTGATGTTCAGTGTTGTTTTTGCACCAAACATATCTTTTGGAATTAAAAATCCAAAAAGTTCAACCTTGGTTTCATCAGACCATAACACCTTTTCCCACATGCTTTTGGGAGACTTCAGATGTGTTTTTGCAAAATGTAGCCTGGCTTGGATGTTTTTCTTCGTAAAAAAAGGCTTTCATCTTGCCACTCTACCCCATAGCCCAGACATATGAAGAATACGGAAGATTGTTGTCACATGTACCACACAGGCAATACATGCCAGATATTCCTGCAGCTCCTTTAATGTTGCTGTAGGCCTCTTGGTAGCCTCCCAGACCAGTTTTCTTCTCATCTTTTCATCAGTTTTGGAGGGAGCTCCAGTTCTTGGTAATGTCACTGTTGTGCCATATTTTCTCCACTTGATCACTGTCTTCACTGTGTTCCATGGCATATCTAATGCCTTGGAAATTCTTTTGTACCCTTGTCCTGATTGATACCTTTTAACAATGAGATCCCTCTGATGCTTTGGAAGCTCTCTGTGGACCATGGCTTTTGCTGTGGGATGCGACTAAGAAAATTTCAGGAAAAAACAACTAGAGCAGCTGAACTTTATTTGGGGGTAATCAGAGGCACTTTAAATGATGGCAGGTGTATGCTGACTCGTATTTAAGACGATTTGGAATGTGATTGCTTAACTTTGAACACAGCTATATCCCCAGTTATGAGGGTGTGCAGACTTATGCAACCACATTTTTCTTTTTTCTTCCCTCCACCTAAAAGATTTCAGTTTGTTTTTCAATTCAGTTGTACAGTTTATAGGTCACATTAAAGGTGGAAAAAGTTCTGAAATTATTTCGCTTCGTCTCCTTTTTTTTACAGCAGAGAAACCTGACATTTTAACAGGCGTGTATAGACTTTTTATATCCACTGTAAGTTGAAATTGTAGTATTCCTTGCATATGGTTTAGCACTTTCAATTGTTTTGTTCGCCTAGGTAGGTAAGAACCCTGAAAGGGTCAGTACCAGATGACTTCTAGAATATTTATTATTGCAAAAACCTTGCAGTGATTATGCAGCAACTATGGTAAACTTCTTACCAGGTAATTGATGTCTATAATTAAGTTACAGGTAAATTGTGTGTTTTTCAAATCCTCTTTAATGCCCTTAGTGGGACTACAGGATCTCCTGCTTGGGGTTGGCAGCCACTGCATGCTCATACACACTATGCAACCCTCCCATAAACGTCCCTGTTCAACTGTGTCCCAGTAGGTTTCCTCTTCACTGCCTGTCTCAAGTGAAAGTGAAGCAGATCAGTGGAAGAATCACAGCAAAACTCTGTAGTGGGTCAGGAAAATATTCTATTTAGTAATAAAATGATTAAGGATCAATTCCTATTTTAAAAGGTTTACAAGAGGCTATTGATTAGAGGATTCAAAAAGGATCACTGTACACTGAAAAGAAAAAAAAATGTTTGAAAACATTAACGTTTAATAAGAGCATAATTAAAGGACCATTTACCTCACTTTAAGTGCTCTTCTCTGCATTTGGAAATGCAATAATCAGTTAACCCACAAAGTAACATATTTAAGAATTTTCAGCAGTCATTTCTCTGCACAGGTGAGTTTGTGAAGGGTTAACCCTCTTTTTGCTTCTGCTCTCCGCACAGAGATGTTTCTGCGACTCGGCCTGGGGGACTTACCAGAGTCTCATGTAAACAGACACTTCATTTATGATTTTATTTCTGTGAAAAAGGCACATATTTCAAAAACGCAAAAAGTATTTGAACATGTTTTTAGGAGTACTTTCCAGTGGTTTCTTACAAGTTGTGCTGAATTAACAGGCCCTTTGAGAATGGAAAAGGAATAAAAGTTTGTTTTTATTTGAAAAAATAACCAATGTATCTGCTGGACCTTAGAGGCTTCAATGATACTTTGGTGGAAGTTGCGTGTGTGAGGGGTGATATACATATATGAAGTTCAATGTTCCAGCATTAAAAACAATTTCTGGGCCTGTGAAGGGGGGGGGGAAAGTGGTGTGGTGTCAAAAGTAATCAGAACCATTTATGTGACTAAACCTCTTGACATCTCCATAATCCCACCTCACCATGGAGATGAAAAACATATCAATGATACAGCTCTCAGCAAGAAAGGCAAAATAAATTTCTCTACTCCGTATTACCATGGTCATGTATGTTCTTGGATCTTGCATCCTCTCCAACAAGACATACCGTATATACTCGAGTATAAGCCAAGTTTTTTTGCACTTTTTTTAAGGCTGAAAAAAGCCCCTCGGCTTATACTCGAGTCACCCTGTGTGTCCCCCACCGCCTTCTCCCTTCTCATCCGCCTCAACCTCCCTCATCACTTTAACCCTCTCTAATTACCTCTCCCTTCTCTTACCTTCAAACAGCAGCTGCTCCTCCGCGCGTCCGCGTCTTCCGGCTGTGTCGGGACCAGGCATATGCTAATGATGTGATGTCATATCATTAAGCAGGGTCCCGACACAGCCGGAAGACGCGCGGGAGGAGCAGCTGCTGATGGAAGGTAAGAGAGGTAAAGCGATGAGAAGGGGTGGGTTGAGGATGAGGGTTGAGAAGGGAAGATGAGGGTTGAGAAGGGAAGATGAGGGTTGAGAAGGGAAGATGAGGGTTGAGAAGGGAAGATGAGGGTTGAGAAGGGAAGATGAGGGTTGAGAAGGGAAGATGAGGGTTGAGAAGGGAAGATGAGGGTTGAGGATGAGAAGGGAGTATGAGGAGGGGGGTTGAGGAGGGAGGATGAGAAGGAGGAGGTTGAGAACAGAGGATGAGGTGGGGTGTTAAGGAGGAAGGATGAGTATAAGGATAAGGGAGGGGAAGAGACACAGGGTAGGAAGGGAGAGGAGGGGGAAGAGCCACAGGGGAGAGAGAGAGGAGGGGGACACAAGAAAGGGTCACAAAGGGCACACAAGAGAGGGACACAGGGGGCAGCACATTTCCCACCCTCTGCTTATACTCAAGTCACTAAGTTTCCCCAGTATTTTGTGGTAAAATAGGTGCCTCTGCTTATCCTCGCATCGGCCGATACTGCAAATGAACTTCATTTCAAAAAAAGCACATATGTACAAAAGATATAATAAGAAAGCAAAATCATTCCAAAACACAGAACTGATTTTTATTTTTTATTTTCAAGACACATTGAGAAATATTGTTTTTGTTTTACAAAAACATTTAGAAACCTTTCCTTGAAAGTTTAATTATACTGTTTTTTTCTTCTTTAAAAAACCCTGCTTTTGGAACCATTACAAATAGTATACATCTAAATTGTTTTTATACAGGGACTGCTAGCAGTCTCCAAAAACAAAAGAAAAAATAAAATCTGATCCCAACATTGATTTGAAATATATGTGGCAGGTGGAAATGCACACTACGCACTGTCAGAGATATTACAAATATAATAATAAAAAAAAAAGGCTTACCTGTTATACACTATTGGTACAACCATATTTAAGGTTACAATGGAGCATATACAAGTTCTTAAGTGAAACTTGGAATGCCACCACAAGGTATTGTTTGCACAGATCTTTTACATTGCTGATCTATCAGATTGTGCCAACACAAGAGAGAAAAAAATAATAATAATTAGCACAAAGTTTTTTTTAAACTTAAAAATTATATAATTTGGTGCACCTCACTTTATAGGGTCATACCTCCATTGTTAAATAAACAAGCCTAATAAAAGCAAAAGGAAGGGAAAAGGAAAACAAAATATATGTTTTGGACCACAAACTTTCTAGTTATCTACTGCCCTGTAGATACCTCACATTACAAATTCTTAAGTTGCTAACGGTGCGCAAACTGCTATTTTCTGTATTGGTTATTTTCCATCTCTAACCGTTTCAAAATTGGAAACGAGCACCTGTTCAAGTCAGGCTTATTAGCAACAAGGCTTGCCAAACACACAAAGCCCATTTCATCCATTGAAAGTGGATGTCCCTCATGCTTTCAGTTATAAAGACTGTTTAGCGAGTAGATATCCCCTTACTCTGCAGACGAGTCCAGAAGTGCATGTACTGTAGATACAGTCCTTCCATATTTATACTATGGATAAATTTGAACATACCCACATAAAAATGTATCTTTAAAGCCACAAACTCACTACACTTCCATGTCAACTTCGAGGTACAAACCATACCCTTACTTAAGCAAAAAAATAAAGCAAACAGAGCTAAAATATATATATATTATATTTTGGGGGGCGGGAAGGGTTTATTTAGTAGATTCTATCTTTTTTACTCAGTCCTTAAATATTCTCATTTCAAGAATCATTCCATACTTTATACACACCAATAGCAAGTCCTCAAGATGTCAAGGGTAATAATGACTGGAAGAACATCTTGGCTAAAATGTTTAATTCAAACAAGTCTGTATTCCCGATGACCAGCAGGTACAGCAAGTAAATATTTCTGCACTTCACGTGCAGTGGTTCAGCATATTTGCTATTCCAATCTCCAGTGAAACAACTTGGAATCAGTTCATCCTGATGGCTGAGGGACATTCTCAAGGAGTAACCTCCGTCCTTCTTCATAATCATCTTCATCTACGTTAACTAGAAGCTGGATTGTTTCTTGGCCAACAGCCTCCTTGAGAGAGTCCGTGATGAAGACTCCTTTCAGGGCCTCTAGAAGGGAACCATTCATATAGTCGGTCCAAAATGCATCCAGGTATGACAGCTCTGAAAACTTGATGTCGCAAATAATGGATCCAAGGTCTCTGGATTTCAGTACTGTGTTAGACTGGCTAAAAAGATCAAACTGCTTTTCAAGCAAGTTCTGTTTGACTGATAGAACATTCTGGCTCAGGATGGAGTCATGCTGGCAGTACTCTGCTCGAACTCTCAGACGGATACCTGGAAGGGAGGGAGAGGGAACATGGGAAGAAGGAAAGGGGGAAACAAAAAAATAAATAAAATAAAAATCATTACAGTTACTTAAGGACACCAAACACACAATTCTGAAACAAATTCATGCAACAATTAATGTTAAGTTTCTCCAATTAAGTCCTTCAATGCGTGAAGAGTCTGTAATGACTATAAAACCCCCAAGCACTGAAGTAAGCTATTTAAAATTTACCAGAAATTGGCCAACATTATCAAATCCAGTTTTTTTTTTTTTAACATACATTTTGGCGACTGAAATATATTAATACCATAACATAGAAAGACAGCAAGTCGATCTTAAGACCCAGATAAAACATTCCCAACTTACAAACAATAAATAGGATTGATCAATGAACTTGCTTGACATTTATGGCAGTATTTAGTTTATACAAGTAATGTTAATTGAAGGAACACTTCATAGCAAAATACATCCAAAATGAATCTCTTACTGTACTGGATTTGTTTGAAATTTCCGATTTAAATGAATTTAATGTGGAAAGCACTAAAAAGATTTAGGTTTCAAATACAGGAGTATATAGGTTTGAAAAAGAAAGCACAGGTGGCTTGTTACATACGCTTATTTAGTGATTTTTTCCGCTTTATTTTTTTCCTCTTTTCTTGTGGAAGGTCAACCTGCAGAAGTATTTAACTGAGAGTGCACAATATCACAGTTTGGTGTCCAAACACACAACAGCAGTTTCCCAAGCAGAGAACCACTAAGATAATGGAGCATAAAAAAAAAAAAAAAGTAGAATGCAACAGAAGATATCCTTTTACCCAATTTATAGCAAGCCTGCAACAGAAGGGTTAGGTCTATGCATTGTTTAAAATTGTAATGAAAATACAAAAATGTCTTAATAGAAATCAATTGAATTTGATAACAGGTATTCAGAATAAATCCTCTCACTTACTGAATATGCTCAAACACCATTCAAGTTCATATCGTCATTACCGCCCTAGTGCTCCATGATAGAGTAGTAGAGCTGAATTGGCACAGTAGAGGGAAATATCCCCAAGATGGACTCTAGTTTCCATCCACCCAGGCACAAAATGTTAAAGTGCTATCTTGCCAGGTGTTCAGGACCTATATCTAAATAGTTAAATCCAGATTTTAGAAAATGGGTAGGGTTTCTGTTATAAAACTGGAATTTCTTTAAACCTTGTACTGTGCAAAACACTGCCGGGTGCTAGTAATTGTACAGTTTTAATATAACTTCTCCCCGACATACTGATTGCTTTATTGTACTCATTCACTCTTGGGCTTCACTATTTGCTCCATCGTATCCTTTATGTAATGGAGCAGTCATTTTACAAACTAATTACTTTAATTATTCTAAAAAATTATTTATTTTAAAATAGCATTACATAAGCTTGTGATATTTCAACATGTATAGTACATATGAAAATGTAAACTAGAGTCTGCCTGGAGATGTGACATTCACATTATCAGGTCTAAAAATTTAGATATTTTAGAATGAGAAACATGAAGTGGGCACAACTCACTTTATTCTCATGCCTAAAATGTAATTAATGTTTGTGGCTGAAACTCCTGGCACAATCTCATCTTATATATAGCAACAAAACAAAAAAAATGGTTAAACCATTGAAAAATATTGTACAAGCACTGGCACTTTGCAGCTTCATACCTGTTTGACAATTGTTTCAACCACAAATATTCTTTACCTTGCAAAAATGAGGTACATTTTATTCATGGCTATTCCTTCGAATAATGATTGCTAGATAGGTGGGTTTCATTACCTCTTTATGACGCCGATGAATATATTTTCATTTTAAGTGTTGCGTAACATTATAAAAACCAACACCAAGGTGGGACATGGATAACAAAACCACATGAACATTTTAGGAAGCTTTACATTCACAGAATTGTACTTGACTATAAAAAAAAACATATTGAGATTTCCTTTTTCTGCTAATGAGAATGCAAAATCCAGAGGGTTAAGTAGTTTAGGTTGAAAGAGCATTGTATCTTTATTGAAATAGAAAATCCTTTTTACAAAACAAAAATTGCAATTTTTTTTAAGCAGTAAAAATACTTCAGGTGAAAACAAACATTTATACATCATGTTACCATAAGCACAGCACTGATCTATATCCACCAAAGCCTTATAAAAAGGCTCCTTAGAAATGATTTTGCTTCAGGTGCAATATGGTTTGCTGCCCAGACAAGTACATCAAAATTGCACTTTAATATACAAAAGTTTACAACATAACTTTGCAATTTTTCAAAGAATTCTGATACTTTATTTAAAATTAAAGATGTGGGACTTTGAAAGTTAAAAAAATAACTGAGCATAAGAAATACCCTCTTTTCTTATTAACATATTCAGATCTAGTGTTTAACTAAGACTTTTCCAGGCTGGCATACGTGGTGTCTTGAGGGATATAGGATTATTTCACTTTACAATTGGTGAAAGCAAAAATAACAGTTTTCATTTTCTCATTGTGTTTACTCAAAAAGGTTGGCCGCAATGTTTTGTAATCTATATGAACTGGACATCAAACTTCAGTTTGTTACATTTCCTTTGAGGGTGCACAGAAATTCAAAAGAACTCCATACTACTTTACCTCCCTATTGAATCAGCAAACGAGTTTTTAAAATAACCCTGAATTCATTTCTCAGCCTACCCCCAAATCATGTTTCAGGATGTTTTTACTCCTAGAGTTGTAGAATCTAATATGGGATTTCTAGAGAGATTTTTTTTTTTAAGATTCTTTAAGATGGTTTTGCTGATTCCATGAGGGGAGAAAAGTATCACAAGGGACATCACCACCATGATTTCAACAAGACTTAAAAAGGCAAGATTGTAAGGTAATATAGAAGTTGAAAAATGAAACATGACCTCAATTGCAATATAAATTATAGATGGAATTGCACAGTAAATGAGATTCTTTAGTTAATCTCTGGATAATAGAGTACTCATGAGAACTATATTCTGGTTAGCCGAGAAGAATAATTGTAAAAAGAAAATCAACTGCTTACTCTAATACAACTTGTAATTAAGGACCTGTTGAAATTGTGGTGATTTTAACTTGATCAGTTACTGTACATTTTACAAAAATTCTTACAGAATAGGCCTTGAAGAAGAGTCCAAGAGGTGGTTTGTTTACAGACTTTAATCCAAGTTGTTGGTGAAATATTTTAAACAAAAAATGTGTACTTTAAAATATCACACAGTTCCTAACACCGCATTTAACATATAAACTTTATTTAAAATATATATAAAAACTAAAAAACTGCTGCTTTCGTTGAAATTAATTTATCTAGCACCAACCAATAACTCCTGGCCTGCAAAGAAACCCTATGTGAGTATTTAATGAGGAAAGATTATAGTATGCCTAAATAGAGTATAGAATACAGTATGGATATAGTATCACTTCATTATAATTAAAGGCTGACTGTATATAACAAATATTTATAAGCCATAAAATAACTACAATCCGTGCATATCAGCAGTTTTCAAAATACACATACACTGCTTGTGGCTATACAAATAAGGCTGTAAATCAGTTATCCTCATATGCTATTACAGCTGTAATCCTAGGGCTACTGAATTCAAAATATAGGCACCAGTTAAAACCAAAGTATAGACATGGGCACCCTGTGTGGCAATATTCTACATGTTAATCAAATATGCTATTAGCACCATGTGGTTAGATTGCAATATTTCTTTTGCACAATATGAAGCGTTGTTTAAATATATTATAGTCCATGCATATCACACAGCTTAATTTGTAGCACAATATTGTGTTTGAATTGAAATGTGTTGTAATCCATGTATACCAAGATGCTTAGTTATTATTTACAATACAGTATTTAAACGGCTATTGTTCTGTGCAATAATGCAGCATCATGTTGTGCAAGAACTCAATTATTGCACAATACTGTGTTTAAATGCCACACTGCTAAATTACACAGTACTTAAATTATTGCACAAAGCTGTGTTAAATAACTATAATCTTTACATAACAAACTGCATTAGTTTGCCACTGCTATGCAATCAGCTGTGATTGTTGCACAATGCCATGTTTGAATGACACACTGCTATATTACACAGTACTTAATTGCACAATGCTGTATTGAGATGGCTATAGTCCTTGCACAATAAACTGCTCAAGTTTGCCACTGCTTTGCAATCGGCTGTAACAGACAAGGTATGCAGGTACTTGCGATTTGATCCTTATTTATGCCCGACTTCAGGAGCCTCCTCACAACGAGAGGTAATACGTATGGTCCGTTTCATCTAAAATGTATTAGGCTTCCTCAAGGGCTCGAATTATTATGAAGTACTATATCCATCCCCATATTCTATACTTATTTATTAGGCTCTATTTAGGCATACTATAATCTTGTCATTATATACTTACACAGGGTTTCTTTGCACAGTTAGTTGGTAGGTACTAGATAAATTTCAACAAAAGCAGTGATTTTTTATACATCTTTAAATAAAAGTTTGTGAAATGTTTTAAAATTTGAATGCTAACATTTTGAACATTACCAGTATGAACAAGTAACACAAACACATGGAATAGCCCAAAATAGGAGGAGCACTTCAAAGATCAAAAGGATTTGAGGCCATGGTAATGAGGTGCGATTAAATATAGATCCAGAGTGCATAGACAATTTTCCATCAGTAACAAATTAAGAGACCAGGCTTATGAGGTGTACTCCTTTAATAAGAATTCAGTATTTTATGCATTTTTAAGTTAATATGACCAACTGTACAGACTGTGTGTTGACAATAAAAGCTTAGCCTTCTGATACCTTTTTGGATAGTTACACATAAAATAGTGAAAATGATGAGATCAAAGCCATACAATATGGGGGACAAACTCAGTTTCAGGCAAAGTGGTCAAAATGGCTCTGTTTCTGGTGGGGCATTAAGTGAGGAGGTGTCAACTGAACTGCAAAGCTTGATTGCTCAAGCCCATGCTGTATTATATAGTCAATTGACGATTTATGTGACCTTACCCAAAGTATCTGGGGCAAATAAACTATTTTATCAATAAAATAACTTTATTTAAATGTATGGGTAATTAGAATATATACTGTCCACGTGCAAATAAAAACAATACTACATTATAGGAATATTAAATCCACCTTTTAAGCAAAATGCATACAAAAGGTTTCTAAGTATGAAGCTGGGCAGTGCAAACGAGCACATACGTAATAACTTATGATAATTGTGTTATTTGTATAATGATTCTTTTTAGGCTTCTAAAAAAAGGTAGCAAGGAAATGCATGCATATTTTTCACTGAATGCTTACAGGTGGAATAGAACTACTGGATTTCACCAAGCTGGTTGTAGTTGGTAACATTTTAGTGAACCTAAAATAGTTTCCAAAAATGTTTTTGTTCAATAAAAGGAGGTATCAGCAAATACAACATAGTTCTTTCAACTTGCACTCTCATACAAAAAAAATATTCTTTATTTGTGAAATTCAGCCATACCAGCTGTTTGTTATAGCCCAATATAAAATACAATATATATTTAAAAAAAAAAGAAAAAAAAAAGAAGAGTTTATTAACGAGAGCACAACCAGGATGACGTTAAGAACAGTTGACTTTAAGCCATTAATAAGTGTCCATGGTGAGACAATTAACGTATTTGTTCAGTAGATCAGCTTGTGTAATAGAGCGCAGACGGAAGCAGAAAAAACAACCTTGTGTTTTGCTCCCAAATTTACCATTGTGGTGAAGTGCCAGGCTGTCAGAGCAGCTAGTTAAGAGGTTTTTCCATTGGCGATCTTAACTGTGAACCGAGAGAGACAGGTTGAGCTTTTCACAAAAACACAGTACATTCTTTTTTTTCTCTTTTCTAATTAGGCAGCAAGAAATTCACAGTGAAAAGAACTATTTACATAAGACTTTCCCTTTTCTTGTTTAACAAAAACAAGAAAACGTATTAAAAAAATAGCAGCTATTGGGAAAATATATACTTTCAGGCCAGCAGCAGATATCAGAAAATAAGAGGTCTGTCAACTGACAGCTTGTCCGCTTATCATACAGACTGCTCGGAGAGTAATATCTGTAATTAACGGCTGTCTCTGTTGGGAATCCTGCAGAGTTAATGTAATCCAGGGACCTCCAACAGTGAACGCTCTATCATTTTAGAGCCATTTCCAGTTATGAAATGAAAACAGAATTCAAGGCGATGAGACTTGGAGAACATTCTCTCAAATTATATAGATATAAAATTGGAGTGGGGAAACAATCACTGAAAGCCATGGTTGGACAGTGTAAGAATTAAAATAAGGAATAACTGGAATAAAGTCAAAAATATTCTTCAATGCAGAATAGTTTCTCTTTCAGTGAATGCCTTAAAATAAAAAGAAAACATTTCTGGTATCTGCAGCACTCAACATATGAGCAAGGACAATTCTGCCTTAAGGATAATATTCTGTGCAAGTTTAATTACTATAAAGCACGCTAGTAAGGTAACCATTTAGGGCTACAATAAGGTAGTTTCTTATTTTCTAGCATTAGTAGAGGACAATATTCCCCCAAAAACATATAAGGGCTTTAGGAAAATCTAGTATAATTTATATTTCCAGATCCTGCTGCACAAAATAGAGCAGTACAAAGAGCAGAATGTTCATATTGACAAAATCTACAGGCATACCATTTCCCACCCGTGGTCTACATATCTAAGATCTCTGCAATGACACTGTAGCCTCATGCTTAGTGGCTCCTTTAGGTGCATGCAAGTAGAGTGATAGCAGAGGTGCTGGTAGTCATGTAGGTACTTGTGCTTGGGGGGGTACTATCTCCCTCAGCAGTCTCTCATTTGTAGAAGGCATACATTTACCTTTTTGGTACTCTTGTTTTGGAAGGGTAGAGCTCATGATCAAGATTTCTTTTTTTTGAGAGACACTCTCTCTTTACCTTCAACCTTTGCTCAGTACACCTGGAAGTTAAATTTTAGAAAAAAGGGTCGGCAGAGGAGAATAGCAACAAAACACAAACTTTTAGGAGGGATGAGAGGAAAAGTATTACACCGGAGGTAAAGGGCATATTTGGTTGAATTTAAATTATCTAAAAAGCAAAACATTTATGGAAAACTATTCAAATAACCATTCCTGTATTACTGTATATATCCCACACTCCGATATTGAAATGGTCAACTTAAAGAAAGGGGAACACAAAAAAAAAAAAAAATGAAATAAAAATACATTACACAAGAGCTGAAAGGTCTTACTGTTTTGTCCAGGTAGCTATCACAGGTTTGACGTAATGTTTTTTTTTTTAGTTTGATAATTTCTTCTTTAGAACTCATTTCCTGCAATTGTTCAAATGTGAGAAAGGTTGTAGCGCAGACATTTCAAAAAAGAAATACATTTGATTGATAGCTTGGTTAGGGGTTGGTTGAATAAAAATGGAGGAAGAGAAGGGCAATGGTTTTCTAACATCCAGTCAGATTGCATAAAGTAAAACTTGAACATGAAAACTGGGATTAAATTACAATTTATGGTATTTGAGGCAGCAATCCTTCCCTTCTAGAGGAGCTTAAAGTGTCCCAGTGGTGTATTCTGGAGTTCTAGAGGTTGTATAGTACAGGTTTTAGTATTGTAAGGTGTTCCCTAGTTTAAAAGTTACCATTATGACTATTTCCACACATGCAACAGCTTTTGACGAGAAGAAGCACTTAACAGATAATGCTACAAAAATGTTATGATTTACACGCTATTTGACATGAACAAACATGTATGTTACCCTGCATCAATACTATTAAAAAGATGCAAATGAAAGAATATGACAGCCAAACATGGACAACAGCACACAGAATAGGCCAAAGCCTTCATATTTGTGGTACCGCCCAAATACTGACAATATATATGCAGAGGACTTAACTCTCGTTAAGAGGTTGCAAAATCTTGCTATGCTACAGGGACTGTAGCAAACTCCTTGTCCAGCAATGTGATCAGTGAATGTAAGAAGTATACTACCAGTTATACAGCTGCTGAAAGCAACCTCATTAATGGGTATAAAAAAAAAAAAGAAACACACACGACATTTGAATTGATGCCTCAAAATACCACTGTTCGATCTTATATTTGATAATCCTCAGCGCTCAGAGAGGAGCGGAGTAAAGCATTTACTGCACTGGGAAGTTAGAGCAAAATAGGAGTCAGAAGGATGAAAAATTGGTCAGCAACACGAAGACCTCATTGTAGACATGAATGCCTATTTTGGTGTACAGATTTTCATACTGACGGATTTTAAAGTTCTAGAAGTTACAGTATTTTATTGAACTTGAGGGATGTCTTTTAATAAATACAGCTTAATAAACACAAGCTACAATAATGGCTTCATATTAAAATACCTTGTTAGAACTCATTGCGGATATTATTAACATGTAAGGAGCTAAGCAGTTAGTATATCGCTTCACCTTTTAGCCTTTTTGTGAAGGGAGAGAAGGGTCAAAATTTAGTTGAGAGAAGGGACACAGCCAGTTAGAGAGGCAGGTTAATTCTCTTCAAGTGAAGCAAAGAACAATGTTTCATATTATGTTGAGATCACAAAGCGAGCCAGGGTTTGCTTAATAAATACCCTAGGCCTTCCTTTGCTTTTACAAGGAGAGGCTGGAGCCAATACCAAGCATTTTACAATGCACAGCGTGGAACAAATTCAAAGCTGTTTTACAGCTAGGAGAATTCAGAAGATATCACTAGTTACAAATAGTAAGCTAAATGTCCATTCTAAGTAACATCCCTGCTTGAACTTCCTGTGGGTGTCCATGTGACCCCTTTCAATTTGACCAAGAAAGATCAGCAATATTAATATTTAGCTGTAAAAGAACAGTCGCTCAGAATATAAATACCAATTTATGTTCTTGTTCTAGATTTTATTAGTTTCCTTATGTAGAATATGCAGCTCATCAGAAGTGATTTTTTTTTTTAATTTAATAAAGTCAGATGAGAACTTACCACATGTCACTTTGTTCGGTGTAGTCTGTGTCTGTGGGGCAGTGCTGCACTTCCTCTTAGGATTGGGACAGCGACCCCTCTTTTTTGGTCCTCCTCGTTTCCTTTTGTTGGAGTTAGACCCTTGAAAAATTAAAATCACAGCAAAATAAAATATATATAATATTATTATAGCTATATGTTAATGATGGGATTATGCTCTTCTAATAAGAATGTCAGTCACCATAATACAGAGATCAGAGGTGATAGATAAGTACAAAAGCCTGTAGTCAGTTATGGACAATCTACTTTACTTGAAGAGCATCATGTCATCATGCATGAAAGGGGCAGCTCAATATGCAAAAAAACTGATTAAGTTATGTATATTATTGGGAAGGGTTATAATGCATGAAAGCTACACTGGTTGTGGAGGGAGAAATTGACTCCATAAGAATGGCCAGGAAGCTCCATGCTACCCACCGATAAATTGGGCTAAATGAGGCACTTCAAAGCCTCTAGCCTACTGTAGTCATTGAATGAATGCCATACAGCAGAGTTCTACAAATCCCAGGATCAACCATAAAACTATACTTCTGGCTACCAGTTTGTATGGTTAGGCAAAATATTTCTACACATAGAGCTCTAGAAATGTGTTAGAATTCTCAGTAGTGTGTTTGAAATGTGAAACATAAATTTGTCATTTCTTGACAAGCAATAAGTATGGAACCTTCACAGTACTACATAAAATGTCTAACACCCTCTTTGATATTTACATTTAAGCAATAATTGTTTTTTTTTCCCCCATGTTACATTTACTGCTTATTTATACTGTAAAGTCTGACAAGCACGATAAAGAAAAAACATCTTACCCATTAGTAAACCACTCAGAGGAGTAACAAAGACATTATTGGGGTATAGATTTTGCTACGATTGTATAGAATTATTCTGCCATCCCTAAGGAAGCATAAAAGCTTTGTGGGGCTGAACAACTCTATAAAGTAGGGCAAGTCAAATATTAGTGCCAGGTTGATGTAACCACAAAAAGTTAACTAGCGTCTAGATTATGTAGCCAGCTGCTTGCTCAGACAGATCCATGGGGTTAATAAGAGCTCTGTGTTTAGAGGCCGGGCAGTTCTCCAGTTAAACACTCTGCCCCCTCCAGCAAAGGCTTGAGCATTTGCAGTTAGATAAGTCTGCTCTGTACTCCTACAATGATCGCTTTCTAGTGTCTACATTGATGTCCCTCTTTTTACACTATGTGCTCTGCTGGTGACTTGCTGATGTAGGCAAATATCTAAAGTGATTCTCTAGGAGCAGCCAGTTACTCTGCATCTTGGAAAATTTCCTTAAATCGGCCCTTTCCTATTACCTACACTATCCTCATCCATCACAATACCATTTTATTTTTTTGTTTGCTACGGCAACCATTTGTCAAGTTACAGAAGAGAGGAGAACAATGAGAAAAAGCATGCAGGCTGCACAACTGTGGCCCTCACGTGTGTAAGGAGAGCAGCTGAACCTGTACTCAGCCAGAAGTGTCAGATGATGTTGACATTGATGTGGGAGACGTTATTTGGCTTCCTACAACAGTCTCTCCTTCCTGCCTTGAACTGCACATATTTGCCCAAAGAAAAGCTAAATACAGTCAAGTTAAAATTCAGGCCTGGAATAATGTTTTTAGGTATTGCGGCTACCTGGTAACCAATATTGGCCAAGCTCTTACAAAAAAAAAAAAATCCTGAATTACCCGTTTCCCAGTTTTCTTCTCTGGTTTCAGATGGCGCAGTGCTCAGACATCCATCCATCTGTTTCTGAGAGTCTATTACAGAGGGACCATATGTGAATCTTTCCGGGGACACTGAAGATAGATGGAAAAAAGAAAATTAAATCGGTCATGCCAAAGCATTCTGTACGGAGAGGTTGCTTTTAGGAAATGCCCAAATCTGTTTTATAGCAAACATAAGACCACAAGCATAAATAGAGTGGTTTAAAAGTAAAATTACTTAAACATTGACAGACCTAGATAAAAAAAAAAAAATGATCTTATGCCATCTTGGACATATTACAAATGCCAAATACATATGATATACAAATAGACACTTTATTTAAAGATTCTGCAGTCATTGCAAATAGTAAAGTCTTAATATCCAACATTAAATATTTCATACACGTGCCCTATTAGCATTACATAAAATGCAATTTAAGTAAAAAATGTTGCTTGGATGCCCAATGTTATCCTTTCACCAAGATATTTAATTTTGTATTACTAAAAGAAAACATTGGCCATGAGAGTGGCAATGATTTATACTTTTTTGTATTTTTTTTACTTTACACCCAGGCAAGCTGTAGGTTTACTACCTATGCACCTCTTGCTAGCCAGGCTAACAATAAGCCAGCCACTTTTTTTAGAACCCAGGGAATGGATTATATATAGAATATAAGCATAATAACTAAAGCTTTAGAAAAGCGTCAGCAAAACATTTTAAAAAGTCATTGCTTCTGTAAACTCTCCAGAACACGTTGGGCTGGACCCTGAGAAGGTATACTTCACCAGCATATATTTTTTTTCTAAACAGATGTGGGAGAGTGGAAATTCCAGGAAGTAACCACTCCCGCTTGTCATGTTAAAAAAAGAGCATCATGTTTTCCAATCTCTGTACTCAATCCCTCATGAGCTCAACAGGGAGGACAGCTAGCAGGTTAGTATAAAAACACGTGCAATGACTGCTAAGATTTTATGCTCATGGTTTATATCAGAGTGTTACTTTGTTTTGGAAATGCATCAACTATTTCTACACTGCAGTGATTCTTTAATGCAGTTCATGACCTTACCTGTGCGGGGTCTTTTCATGCTGACATATGGAAGCAGGTCATGCCTTGTAAGTATGCGCAACAACTGTAGGAGTTGGGTAAAGTTACCCTCATCACATTTTCCTCTTCTCTCAAGCTCTAGCAAAAGTTCAGTTCCACTCTTTGGACGAATGATATCAGGAGAGTCCAAGTAGTAACGGGAATCTTCATTAGGGACACAACGCCTGTTACGTCTCTGCCAGGCAGCCAGCAAGGCAGAATCAGGTGCCTCATTTCCACTTTCATCTTCAACTGTCCAAAGCTGAGGGTCCAACGGGTGTGTGAATGGGTGAGATTCGTTCACGAGGAAGGACAGGGCTTCAATGTCATTTTCAGTTAGCTGGGACCCAATTATATCAAAGATATGGTGCATAGAAAGCATGCCATAGTATTCCAGACATTCATCCTCCTCCCAAGACTGTGACAGGGTTGGTCTTCTAATTCCAGCCATAACGAACTGAAGAGAAGACTTCAACTAGTGGACCAAATAGCTTGAGATTAGCACAACCTTCAACAGTAACTTCTAACAAAATCAATGAAACTGCAGCCTCTGAGAAAAAAAAGAAAAAAGAACATGAGATTATATATATATATATATATATATATATATATATATATATATATATATATATATATATATATATATATATATATATATATATATATATATATATTAGAATACAGCAGGCATAAGCTTAAAGGAACCAGTGTTTGAAAATGGCTATGGATTGAAGACCGAGGCATTTGTGCTCACATTTGCATGTACCAGTGCAGCTTCCCAGAATGCAGTTTAATAACTTTTTCCTGGAATTCTGAGCTGGAAACAGGTTTTTTTTTAACTTGTTTTAGAATACACACACACATATATAGGTACATGCTCAGACAATACCAACAATCAGTAGACATGTATTTAAAGAAAAAAAGATACAGCGAGTCAGCATTGGGTCCCCACTGCTCAGCTAATAGCAAACTTCTCTGCTGCTTACTAAGATTTTAAGATATATAAAATAAGAAGCATGCTTATACTTAAGACAAAAATTACAGTTTAAGTTAAAATTAAACTCCTTATTATGGTACATTTTGGTGTATTATATTAAGTATGCAAAAATCAAACTGTAAAAGCTATAATGTCCCCATGACAACAATTCACTTATGATTTCATATTATGAATCAGTGCAATGTGATTAGATTCACTGATGCAGTAATGACTGCACTTTAAATTACTGAAACAATATGAAAACTATGCCTGATTAACTGCAGCTGGAGGTGACAAATCTGACTGACAGAAACCAAATGTGACAAACTGTGATAAAATCCCACAGTCTGATGATAACATTATGCCTGGGAGACTGCTCCTGGAGGCACAAGCCTCAGCACTCCTCGGTTGCACCTTTGGATAACACACTGAGATTTAATGAGATAGTTTCCTCACCAACTGCTGTATTGGGCCCTCTTTTTCTAAAGCAACAGAAAGCTGCAGAGATTTACTAGCGGAATGCTGTGAATGGAATGCCTAATGATCAATAAACCAGGAGTAATCCCATCTATCAGCTGCTCATTAATCACTCCTGACTTCATTACCCCACAGGCGAATCATATATATTCACCACCCTGACAAAAGTGCTTTAATAAGAACACAGAAAATATATAGTTTATCTCTGCCAATCTATAAATATACAACAGGTGTTTATTCAGCCCTGCTCTGATCAATGATTTCTATACAGCTGTTAATAATAATCCAATACCCTAGTGTGTCTTCGACGTACAGATAAAGCATGTTCCGTTTTACCCACAGGTACACTTGTAAAAGATGCTTCCCAACCTACTCACTGTCACATATCCTGTTCCACTCAGAGAAAACAAGTGGCATAAGCTGGGTAAAGTATCTGGTGCGTTTCACAAACAATTCTCAGCCATGACTTACAGTATTCAGTTCTAAAAAAAACGGCATTAACACAGCAAAGTATCAGGAAGGAAAATATCAAAGCCAATAAATGGAAAAAAAGTTATCTTATTTCAGATAAAAAGGGGTGGAGATTTTTATACCAAACTTTGGAGCCATAAAACTTATGGGGTAAGGGTGTAAAAAAAAAATATATATATATATATATATATATATATATATATATATAAATAATAATAATAATAAATATATATATATATATATATATATATATATATATATATATATTAATTAGCCGTAGCACCCTGGATTTGTCAACGGCTGTCTTACAAGAACAGCATGCAAAGTTACAAGTTTAACTCAGATCATATAACACTTACTAGAAGTGACAAGATCATTATTAAAAATGTATGTGGGCATTCATCTCAGAAATAAAACTGCTCTCCTACACGCACCCCCAACCCCACAGACAAAAACAATTCTATCTATTGCAATTTACACTGTGGCTTCATTTTACTCTGGCTGGTAAAAATGTTGAGTGGTTACATCCTACAAGTAGTAAGCCTCTCACATAGGTTGTGAGATATAAATATTCTCGCACAAATACAAAACCTTTCCAGGAATGGTATTTAAAAACAAAAAAAAAAAACACACACACTTGCATTTTTATCTTTTATACCAAATAAATCTCCACAGCAGGCATTTTCTTTCACCCGTTACTTTGACATGTGTGGCCAGTCTCCAGAAACCAAAATGGTAGATCTCAGCAGCATAACTAGATGTAAAAAGTATTATATAAGAGTATTTTAGTGTTCTCAAAATAATATATATGATCATTATAGGGCAACTCTGGTGTCCATGCAACAGGGTATTAGTTATTGACTTGGTAATTGATTATTTGGAGAAAACAAATTCAGCCTTTATCTCCCTCCTTCGGCAAACCTAGACTAGTCAACTCCTTTCCCACTGCCTGGACACCTGATGGGAGCAGAGTAGCAAATCTGCTTTAGTTTAGTACACTAAAGATGAAATACAATTTTTCAAAAAGTTTATTGCAGTTTTTTTCAGTTGCAAGATAAAATAAATATATTGTTTGATGGCTACTGTGATTCTTTAAAGCAGTGTTCCAAACTTTTCATGTTGGTGACACTTTTTAGACAACCATCATTTTGCAACACAGTAAAGTTAAACTAACCTATTAGAGACTAGGAAATTGCCCGTCAAAAATGACGGGAATGAAATTGTAAGGCTGGCAATGCTGGTTGGCATACAATGTGACGCTTTTGATCCTCGGTTTTATTTTCAAAGTCCCACGTGCCTGGTGTTAGTGTGTTACGGTTTGCGCTGTTGTGTATTTTCTACGTGCCTGGCGTTGGTGAGCCTTATTTTCATCCTATTTCAGAATCTTTCCGTCCGCCATTTTTCCCCCCTCGCTTAGCCGATTTTTGAGCGACGGAATACGGCAAATAGGACTTCAATTAATTTGCAACTTCACTCCTAGGCTTCCTGCTGTGAGTCTTATTTTTTTATAATTATTTTGGTGCTTTTTGAGTGTCTTCTAGTTACGCGTTAGAATGAACTGCGTGCTTGGACTGCTCGCCTTGATCCGCAAGGCTAATTGGTGCCTAAGTCCTGTGTGCCTCAACTGATTGCCTCGCAGTTTAATGTTTAAGTCTTGCGAGGCTCGCAGTGGAATGAGCGCTATTGGCGCTCATTGCAGCCCAAGTTGTGCGTCAATTGCTCGACTCGCGATCGTCCCTCGCTGTGTGACCAATATCGTAAGCGTTCCGGACACCGACAACTATATACGCGATACAAAAACATACACTGACACACTGAGTCACGCCACACAGTTTGGAAAGCTCTGCTTTAAAAGGATGACTCTAGTTTTTTTTTTTTCATGCTTACTTCAGGATTTTCAGGTAACCATGATGAAGTTCACCTCCATCACAGTAAGGATCTCATGATTCTTTGTAAGGTTGACATCCCCACAAAAACATTGATTTTGGAGAGGTAATGGTGTGGTTGATTCCCACACAGTTTGCATTGGTATGATTAAACCTACCTCTGTAACTTATGGGTGGCAGTGTTTAAACTTGCACCTTTGTCATACATATACTGTGGATCCAGACTAACCCACCTACTGTCATTGAGTCATTCAGATGGTCCTGGAGAGGTTCACCCCCCCCCCCCCCCCAGTATGAGAATGCCTAATATACAGTAGTCTCTCAGTTAACCAAAACTCTCAAGCAACCAGAAATAAAATTAGTTCTGTACTTTAAATAAAAGGCTCAACAAATGCCAGGAGCCAGGTTGTTATGCCACAAAATGCTTACAGGCACCTAGATTTTATCCACTGTATGTCTCTACAATTCGGTTTTAACGGGAAGCAGACAGACCAGGTTCAGCACCGCACCCGCCAGCCGAACGTACCTGTGCGTAAGTGAGGAGTGAAAGCTGCTGCTAGAACAGCCCTCTCTGACACATATACTTTAGCAGATCATCCTATGTGCAGCTAAGCTAGGCCTCATTTATTAGTAACTCTAAGCAAACAGAAACTACATTTATCCAGCATCTACCAATCCCCATAGGTGCCGGTTAACTGAGAGTTGTGTGTGTGGGTGTGAGATATAATCATCTCTCAAAGACAGGGCCCTCCTTGCTTTGCTATATGTTAAGTTCAGACAAAGATAAATACAAATTATGTACAGCGCTACAGAATATGTCAGCGCGTTCTAAATGAATAATATATATATTACAAAAATAAAATAAAAAAAAACACACAAACTGTTGCTTGGAGTTTGGATAATGCTTAGGCGTCAACATTTAGCCTGAAGGTAGTTGTGATAGGGGTGGCTTCTGGATCTTTATGACAGTGACCCTGGGTTGATAACATAAAAGGGATATGCAACATATTTTTCAGCATTCTTTGACTTACAGATCTCATTGGCTGGAAGATAGCAACCCCTAAAGAGCATTTAAACGTCTGAATACATTTTTTGTGCTCTGAGATCTTTATGAAAAAAAAGAACACAAACACATTATCAAATACAATTTGAGGTAACACAGAAATAAAAACCTTTCCATGTCATTGATCAAAGTATCAAGTTCCAGTATCAAACAAGTGCATAACTGCACACATCCAAGGAGGGTGTAAGGTGACAAACAACAACAACCATCATCATCATCTCCTCAGTAACACTGTGACACTGACAAGCTCCTATGTCCCCAACACGGTCGTCCCCAGACATATTTGAGTCATGTACACCTTTCACATCAGGCTTCCCTACTGTAAGAGTTGTTTTCTGAGGTTCAGAGAAGACATGACACGGCCGTCTCTGCTCACATAACAACACGTCGCCATTTTGTGTAAGACAGACTCTGCCTCGGTATAACACCACCTTGTAATGGCGCTCCACCACAAACACATCTGTTCACGGTCTAAACTAGACGCAAGCTCACCGTTAAGAGTATCCGTGTGACTCTCCAAGAATCCGATACAAATTCAGCTCCGGTTACCGCAGCCCTTGCGAGCTCTTCTGGCAGCTTCCACCGAACACACAGCTTACGCGCTTGCTCAGTGACGTCACAGAATAACTGAAAGCCACGCCCCGCGCCAACTTGTGTCTCTCTGCGCACGCGCAGCTCTTGGCCAGGAAATCAACCTGCAGTGTCACGTACTAAGACTTGAAAACACACGTGACCACCAGAGAGCCGCTCAACCAATTGAGCGCAGACTCTACACTGTTTACATAAGTGGTACTCACATAGCTGACATACGTAGTAGGCGTAGCGTAGTAACTGTATCTTCTTTTTATAGTAAACTTTGGACTTTGACCTTGTTATTGTAGGGAATATGTCTCTGTGATACACGTTTATCAGCTTTCAGCCATTTTCAATATTTACCTTAACTCTCTCCCGTTTTGTCCCAAGCTTTGACCTTCACATATTTCTCTCCCACGTTCCAGTCTACAGTATTTATACCTCAGCTTGTCGCCCTTTTCATTCTAAACCCCAAGTTTCACCCATTTCGCTCCAAGCTTTCTCTTTTCCCATATTTCTCTCCATCTTTCAACCATTACATATTTCTCCCCATCTTTCAACCATTACATATTTCTCCTCATCATTCACCTATCACATATTTCTCCTTAGCATTCACCTCTTCATATTTATTTCCAGCATTCACCTCTTCATATTTATTTCCAGCATTCACCTCTTCATATTTCTCCCCATCATTCACCCTTCATATTTTTCAGCATTCACCCATTCCATCTTTCTCAGCATTCACCCGTTCCATACTTCACCGCGTCATTCACCATTCAACATTTCTCCTCAACATTCACCATTCCATATTTCTCCCCATCAATTACCCCTCCATATTTCTCCCCATAATTCACTATTCCATATTTCTGCACAACATTCACCCAATCCATATTTCTCCTCGTCATTCACCATTCCATACTTCGCCTCGTCATTCACCATTCCATATTTCTCCTCGTTATTCACCATTCCATATTTCTCCTCGTCATTCACCATTCCATACTTCGCCTCGTCATTCACCATTCCATACTTTGCCTCGTCATTCACCATTCCATACTTCGCCTTGTCATTCACCATTCCATACTTCGCCTCGTCATTCACCATTCCATACTTTGCCTCGTCATTCACCATTCCATACTTCGCCTCGTCATTCAACATTCCATACTTCGCCTCGTCATTCACCATTCCATACTTCACCGCGTCATTCACCATTCCATATATCTCCTCAACATTCTCCCATTCCACATTTCTCCCCATCATTAACCCCTCCATATTTCTACACAATATTCACACAATTACATTTTTATCCTCAGCATTCACCCATTATATATTTCTCCTCATGATTCACCATTCCTTATTTCTACACAACATTTACTCACTCCATATTTCTTCTCAGTATTCACCCATTCCATATTTCTACACAACATTCACCCATTCCATATTTCTCCCCATCATTCACTCTATATTTCTCCTCATCATTTACCCATTACATATTTCTCAGCATTCACCAATTCCGTATTTCTCCTTAGCATTCACCCTTCATATTTCTCCCCAGCATTCACTGCTTCATATTTCTTCCCATCATTCACTTTTCTCAGCACTCACCATTACAAATGTCTCCTCAGCATTCACCATTACATATTTCTCCTCAACATTCACTATTCCATATTTTTCATCATTCACCATTCCATACTTCACCTCTTCATTCACCATTCCATATATCTCTCCATCATTCACCCATTAGATATTTATCCTCAGCATTCACCCATTATACAGTATATTTATCCTCAGCATTCACCCATTATATATTTTTCCTCATCTTTCACGATTTCATATTTCTAGACAACATTCACCCATTTCAAATTTCTCCTCAGCATTCACCATTACATATTTCTCCCCATCATTCACCATTTCATACTTCGCCTCGTCATTCACCATTCCATACTTCGCCTTGTCATTCACCATTCCATACTTCGCCTCGTCATTCAACATTCCATACTTCGACTCATCATTCACCATTCCATACTTTGCCTCGTCATTCACCATTCCATACTTCGCCTCGTCATTCACCATTCCATATATCTCCTCAACATTCTCCCATTTCACATTTCTACCCATCATTAACCCCTCCATATTTCTACACAATATTCACACAATTACATTTTATACTCAGCATTCACCCATTATATATTTCTCCTCATGATTCACCATTCCTTATTTCTACACAACATTTACTCACTCCATATTTCTTCTCAGTATTCACCCATTCCATATTTCTCCACAACATTCACCCATTCCATATTTCTCCCCATCATTCACTCTATATTTCTCCTCATCATTTACCCATTACATACAGTATTTCTCAGCATTCACCAATTCCGTATTTCTCCTTAGCATTCACCCTTCATATTTCTCCCCAGCATTCACCGCTTCATATTTCTTCCCATCATTCACTTTTCTCAGCACTCACCATTACAAATGTCTCCTCAGCATTCACCATTACATATTTCTCCTCAACATTCACCCATTCCATATTTCTCCCCATCATTCACTCTATATTTCTCCTCATCATTTACCCATTACATATTTCTCAGCATTCACCAATTCCGTATTTCTCCTTAGCATTCACCCTTCATATTTCTCCTCAGCATTCACCATTACATATTTCTTCCCATCATTCACTTTTCTCAGCACTCACCATTACAAATGTCTCCTCAGCATTCACCATTACATATTTCTCCTCAACATTCACTATTCCATATTTTTCATCATTCACCATTCCATACTTCACCTCTTCATTCACCATTCCATATATCTCCCCATCATTCACCCATTAGATATTTATCCTCAGCATTCACCCATTATATATTTTTCCTCATCTTTCACGATTCCATATTTCTAGACAACATTCACCCATTTCAAATTTCTCCTCAGCATTCACCATTACATATTTCTCCCCATCATTCACCATTTCATACTTCGCCTCGTCATTCACCATTACATATATGTCCTCAACATTCACCCATTCCATATTTCTCCTCATCATTCACCCCTCCATATTTCTCCCCATCATTCACCCATTACATATTTATTCTCAGCATTCACCCATTATATATTTCTCCTCATCGTTCACCATTCCATATATCTCCTCAACATTCACCCATTCCATATTTCTCCCCATCATTCATCCCTCCATATTTCTCCCCCCCATCATCCACCCATTACATATTTATCCTCAGCATTCACCCATTATATATTTCTCCTCATCATTCACCATTCCATATTTCCACTCATCATTCACCATTCCATATTTCTCCCCATTATTCACCCCTCAATAGTTCTCCCCATCATTCACCATTCCATATTTCTACACAACATTCACCAATTCCATATTTCTCCTTAGTATTCACCCATTTCATATTTCTCCCCAACATTCACCTTTTTATATTTCTCCTCATCATTCACCATTCCATACTTCGCCTCATTATTCGCCATTCGATATATCTCCTCAACATTCACCAATTCCATTATTATTATCTTTATTTATATGGCGCCAACATATATGCTGTACAGGGGTTGATTACATAGCAAAAAACAAACTGAACATCTTATAAAGAACAGAGGGCCCTGTTTTTGAGCTTAGAATCAAATGTAAATAGTGGGTTTAGGTGTGATACCAGAGGGTGATAAATGCAAGATGGCAATGTGAAAGCAATTTTGTTTAGTCAAGTGGAGGTGTATGTGTGTTGTACTGTAGATTGTGGGTATAAGTGTTATTAAGCTGTGGAGTGTGCAGTTGTACATGTTAAGGCTGAAGGTTATACCATTTTTTAAACAGGTGTGTTTTTAGTAATTGTTTAAAGGTTTTGATGCAGGAATAAAAGCTAATGGAGTGGGGCAAGGAGTTCCAAATAGTAGGGTCAGCACGAGAAAAGTCTTGAAGACGGGAGTGAGAGGGGCTGATGAGAGAGGAGGAAAGAAGAAGGACCTTAGCAGAACGAAGGGGGCGGTTGGGAGAGTATTTTGAAACAAGAGCAGAGATATAAGGGGGTGCACCGTTGTTGAGGGCTTTATATGTCAGGGTCATGATTTTAAATTTGATTCGGGAAGCTATGGGAAGCCAGTGGAGTGATGGACAGAGATGAGCTGCAGACACTGATCGTTTAGTATTGAAGATGAGTCTAGCGGAGGCGTTCATTATAGATTGGAGGGGAGACAGATGAGAGATGGGTAGGCCATCAAGAGTGAATTGCAGTAGTCGAGTTGCGATATGATGAGAGAGTGTATTGAATTTTAGCTGTGTCTTCTGTAAGATAATGACACATTTTGGAGATGTTTTTTAGGTGAAACTGAGAAGATTTTATTATTGATTGTATGTGAGGAATAAAAGAGAGGGCGGGATCTAGTAGAACCCCAAGACAACGGGCCTGGGAGTCATGATGGTGTTGTCAACAGTGAGAGATATTTGAGGAGTGGAAGCTGTAGTAGATGGTGTAAAGACTAGGAGTTCAGTCTTAGACATGTTGAGTTTGATTTGACGGGCGGACATCCAGGAGGATATCCTAGATAGGCAGTTGGAAACTTGAGATAAAAGAGAGGGGGGTAGATCGGGTGCAGAGAGGTAGATTTAAGTATCATTTGCATAGAGATGATACTGAAATCCAAAGGATTTTATAAGGGTGCCAAGGTAGGAGGTGTAGATGGAGATGAGGAGGGTGCCTAGGACAGAACCTTGGGCAATGCCAACAGACAGAGGGAGAGGTGAAGAGAAGGAGACACCATCTTTCAACCATTACATATTTCGCCCCATCTTTCAACCATTACATATTTCTCCTCAACATTCACCCATTCCATATTTCTCCCCATCATTCCCTGCTCCACATTTCTCCCCATCATTCACCCATTACATATTTATCCTCAGTATTCACCCATTATATATTTCTCCTCATCATTCACCATTCCACATTTCTCCTCATAATTTACCCATCACATATTTCTCGTCGGCATTCACCCATTCTACATTTCTCCTCATCATTCACCCATTCCATATTTCTCCTTAGCATTCACCTCTTCATATTTATTTCCAGCATTCACCTCTTCATATTTCTCCCCATCATTCACCCATCATATTTCTCCCCATCATTCACCCTTCATATTTCTCCCCACCATTCAGCCTTCATATTTCTCAGCATTCACCCATTCCATCTTTCTCCTCAGCATTCACCCGTTCCATACTTCACCGCGTCATTCACCATTCAACATTTCTCCTCAACATTCACCATTCCATATTTCTCCCCATCAATTACCCCTCCATATTTCTCCCCATCATTCACTATTCCATATTTCTGCACAACATTCACCCAATCCATATTTCTCCTTAGTATTCACCCATTCCATATGTGACGAAGTGCCCTTTGTCACTTTGTCTTGGAGAGGACTGTTTGCCAGCCTCCTGCCCTGCGACTATGGCCCTGGGACATATCGCCCTTTAAACACAGTATTCGGCCATACCAGAGTGTATGTCACTCATTCTGGCCCTTTACATACAGGGGGGTCATTCGGTACTTGCCCTGTGTGAAGCATGATACCACAGATAGCTATGCCATGGAGCCCATTCATATAATGAAAGACTATGGGAAAGACTTTAGCTACATGGCAATTTAACTGTGTGAAGATGATCTGAGCGCTATTCTGTAGTTTTGTGCGCTCAGATCCCAGCTGTAACGGAACCCATCACTGTTTTACCCTGTTTAATTGTTATTTAATTCTTGGTTAAAATATGATCCTAGTAATATACTGTATGTATGTTGGTTTATGCTCTGCAGAATATTGGCCCCAGGCTAGTGCAGACCTTGTCAGGAGAGATAATCCTGTTACAGATAAGGGAGTCGATTGTATAAAGTGTTTTCATTCTCAGATAAGAACAAAGATGGCTGATTTAATCATTGTCTGATTATATCAAGTTGCCTCAGGGAGGGGTGACCACACCTATTGTCCTATATGTGTATTGTGTGGGGGATATGTGAAATGTCTGTGTGTTATGTGAAAAACATACTTTTACTAACTTTTGAACCTCTGGTCTGATTCATGCCATTTTTTAATATGGTGTTCCCCTGGGTGAGAGATATTGAACGGTGCTGGACTTAAAGGTGTACCCCCTGTTTTGGGGGTACATCCAGAATGTGGTTAAAATTGTGTCTGTTTTAATTGTGTTACCTGTTATCTGAGGGGAGGAGACGTGGGGGTTGTCCAATGTATCTAATTGGCTGTGATAATTATGTGGGTGTAGCCCTTCAGAGGGCACCATTGCATAAAAGGAGATCCCCTGTCATTAAAGGATAGTTCTACTTGACCCTTCAAAACGTATTCTCATCTCATTATTGGAGGGGATCGCTATATCATACTGGGGATTGCTATGCTTTTGCATACTCCCTTGAGCTGTAACTACTGAACGCTTGTTCCTGATGTGTCCTCCTTGGAGGAGAGGTCTTCCCCACACGGTCCTGGATGCTGGAGATTCATACAGGGTGGAAGGAAGACGGCGCGGCTCCAGCTAAACTACGGCGGTTGTGCAGTCTGTGGTGGTTGAGGTGTCCGGTGCGGTGCTTGTAGGCCTCGGCGCAAACTAGGACGCGTCTATCAACGGAGGTACCCGGTCGGGTGCCAGTAGATCCGTTACACCATATTTCTCCTCATCATTCACCATTCCATACTTCGCCTCGTCATTCACCATTCCATACTTCGCCTCGTCATTCACCATTCCATACTTCGCCTCGTCATTCACCATTCCATATATCTCCTCAACATTCTCCCATTCCACATTTCTCCCCATCATTAACCCCTCCATATTTCTACACAATATTCTCACAATTACATTTTTATCCTCAGCATTCACCCATTATATATTTCTCCTCATGATTCACCATTCCTTATTTCTACACAACATTTACCCATTCCATATTTCTCCCCATCATTCACTCTATATTTCTCCTCATCATTTACCCATTACATATTTCTCAGCATTCACCAATTCCGTATTTCTCCTTAGCATTCACCCTTCATATTTCTCCTCAGCATTCACCCTTCATATTTCTCCTCAGCATTCACCATTACATATTTCTTCCCATCATTTACTTTTCTCAGCACTCACCATTACAAATGTCTCCTCAGCATTCACCATTACATATTTCTCCTCAACATTCACTATTCCATATTTTTCATCATTCACCATTCCATACTTCACCTCTTCATTCACCATTCCATATATCTCCCCATCATTCACCCATTAGATATTTATCCTCAGCATTCACCCATTATATATTTTTCCTCATCTTTCACGATTCCATATTTCTAGACAACATTCACCCATTTCAAATTTCTCCTCAGCATTCACCATTACATATTTCTCCCCATCATTCACCATTTCATACTTCGCCTCGTCATTCACCATTCCATATATGTCCTCAACATTCACCCATTCCATATTTCTCCCCATCATTCACCCCTCCATATTTCTCCCCATCATTCACCTATTACATATTTATTCTCAGCATTCACCCATTATATATTTCTCCTCATCGTTCACCATTCCATATATCTCCTCAACATTCACCCATTCCATATTTCTCCCCATCATTCACCCCTCCATATTTCTCCCCCCATCATCCACCCATTACATATTTATCCTCAGCATTCACCCATTATATATTTCTCCTCATCATTCACCATTCCATATTTCCACTCATCAGTCACTATTCCATATTTCTCCCCATTATTCACCCCTCAATAGTTCTCCCCATCATTCACCATTCCATATTTCTACACAACATTCACCCATTCCATATTTCTCCTTAGTATTCACCATTTCATATTTCTCCCCTTTTTATATTTCTCCTCATCATTCACCATTCCATACTTCGCCTCATCATTCGCCATTCGATATATCCCCTCAACATTCACCAATTCCATTATTATTATCTTTATTTATATCGCACCAACATATATGCTGTACAGGGGTTGAGTACATAGCAAAAAACAAACTGAACATCTTATAAAGAACAGAGGGCCCTGTTTTTGAGCTTAGAATCAAATGTAAATAGTGGGTTTAGGTGTGATACAAGAGGGTGACAAATTCAAGATGGCAATGTGAAAGCAATTTTGTTTAGTCAAGTGGAGGTGTTTGTGTGTTGTACTGTAGATTGTGGGTATAAGTGTTATTAAGCTGTGGAGTGTGCAGTTGTACATGTTAAGGCTGAAGGTTATACCATTTTTTAAACAGGTGTGTTTTTAGTAATTGTTTAAAGGTTTTGATGCAGGAATATAATCTAATGGAGCGAGCAAGGAGTTCCAAATAGTAGGGTCAGCACGAGATAAGTCTTGAAGACGGGAGTGAGAGGGGCTGATGGGAGGAAAGAAGAAGGTTGTTAGCAGAACGAAGGGGGAGGTTGGGAGAGTATTTTGAAACAAGAGCAGAGATATAAGGGGGTGCACCGTTGTTGAGGGCTTTATATGTCAGGGTCATGATTTTAAATTTGATTCGGGAAGCTATGGGAAGCCAGTGGAGTGATGGACAGAGATGAGCTGCAGACACTGATCGTTTAGTATTGAAGATGAGTCTAGCGGAGGCGTTCATTATAGATTGGAGGGGAGACAGATGAGAGATGGGTAGGCCATCAAGAGTGAATTGCAGTAGTCGAGTTGAGATATGATGAGAGAGTGTATTGATTTTTAGCTGTGTCTTCTGTAAGATAATGACACATTTTGGAGATGTTTTTTAGGTGAAACTGAGAAGATTTTGTTATTGATTGTATGTGAGGAATAAAAGAGAGGGCGGGATTTAGTAGAACCCCAAGACAACGGGCCTGGGAGTCATGATGGTGTTGTCAACAGTGAGATATATTTGAGGAGTGGAAGCTGTAGTAGATGGTGTAAAGACTAGGAGTTCAGTCTTAGACATGTTGAGTTTGAGTTGACGGGCGGACATCCAGGAGGATATCCTAGATAGGCAGTTGGAAACTTGAGATAAAAGAGAGGGGGGTAGATCAGGTGCAGAGAGGTAGATTTGAGTATCATTTGCATAGAGATGATACTGAAATCCAAAGGATTTTATAGGGGGGCCAAGGGAGGAGGTGTAGATGGAGAAGAGGAGGGTGCCTAGGACAGAACCTTGGGCAATGCCAACAGACAGAGGGAGAGGTGAAGAAAAGGAGACACTAAATGTACGATCTTTAAGATAGGATGAAAGAGCTGTGTCCCGGATGCCAAAAGAGCGGAGAGTTTGGATTAGAAGAGGGTGGTCAATGTATCGAAGGCAGCAGAGAGATCCAGGAGAATTAGGATAGAGAAGTGACCCTTTAAATTGGCGGTTAGCAAGTCATTGGTGACTTTTGTGAGGGCTGTTTCTGTAGAGTGTTGGGCCCGGAAACCAGATTGGAAGGGATCAAGAAGGGAATTGGAGGAAATAAATTAAGTGAGGCGAAAATAAACAAGCCGCTCAAGCAGTTTAGAAACAAGGGGAAGTAGTGAGATAGGGCGATAGTTGGACGCAGAAGCTGGGTCAGATGAGGGCTTCTTGAGAATGGGTGTAATTGTGGCATGTTTTAAAGAGGATAGAAACTTGCCAGTGTTTAGGGAGAGGTTGAATAGATGTGCGAGAGATGGGATAAGTGTGGTGGATAACAGAGGGATTAGCTGTCATGGAATAGTACCATGTGGACATTTTTTATAGGTGAGAGGTTGATAGTAAAGTAGATACTTCATCCTCAGTTACAGGGTCAAAGGAGTCCATAGTGGAGGAGGGATTGGGGAAGGATAAGGGCTGGTTGTTGTCGGTTTGTGGAGAGGATGGTGGAATAGGGCCAAGCTGGGAGGAGAGCTCATATCGGATGGTTTCAATTTTATTTTTAAAATTGCTGGCAAAGTCATCAGCAGTGAGAGAGGAAGGGGCAGGAGGTGGGTGTAGACAAAGGAGGTTGTTGAATGTAGCAAATAAACATTTAGGGTTGGAGGACATGTTTGATATTGGTGATGAGAAGTAGTGTTGTTTGGCAAGATTGAGGGAAGAGAAGTAGGAGCGCAAGGTAAACTTGTAGTGGAGAAAGTCTGCTGAAGTGCGAGATTTCCTCCATAGTCGTTCTGCAGTGAGCATCTCTGTAGATGGAGTGTTTGTGTAGTGTGCCATGGTTGTGGATGAGAGCAAGGGTGTTTGCTTGTGATTATGGGGGCAAGAGAGTCAAGGGTGGAGTCAAGAGTAGTGTTGTACTGTGAAGTGGAAACATCAGGGCAGGCAAGGGCGGTGAAGGGGCTGAGAAGAAGTTTTAGTACATTTGGAAATTGTGGGTTGAGTGCTTGCAGGTTTCTGCATGTTCTGGTGGCAGGAATTGAAGAAGGTTGGTGAGCGGAAGATGAAGTCTTGTTGCAAGTTAACAGGTGATGGTCAGACAGGGGAAGTGTGGAGATGCCAAGATTGGAGATAGTGCAGAGATTAGTGAAAATAAGGTCAATGGAGTGTCCACCACTGGAAGTTGCTGAATCTGTCCATTGTGAGAGGCCAAGGGAAGAGGTAAGCACAAGTAATTTTGCAGTTGTTGGGGACGTAGGTGTGTCAGTGGCTATGTTGAAATCGCCAAGAATAAGTGAAGGTATATTGGAGGAGAGTTAGGGAGCCAGGCGGCAAAGTTGTCCAGAAATTAAGAGGATGATCCAGGCGGGCGATAGATCACAGCTACTCGCAGAGGGATGGGAGAGAAGATGCGGATAGTGTGGACAAAAAGATGAGAATTGGAGGGAGGGAACAGGGGGTATGCAGTGAAAAGGGAAACGAGAGGATAGCAGTATGCCCACACCTCCACCTTTTTGTTCCCAGGTCTAGGAGTGTGGCTGAAGTGTTGACCATCATAAGAGAGTGCAGCAGGGGAGGCAGAGTCAGATGGAGTGAGACAACTTTCTGTGATAGCCAGTAAATTGATGGAGTTGGAAATGAAGAGGTCAACAAAGCTTGCATTCCAGATGGCAGAGGAGAAGGGCAAAGTAGATGGTTTGTGACAAGTGATAGGTATTAGATTATGGGTGTTTTGGGTATTTGCTGCCCTGGGGACTCTGCGTGGCTGGCAGCAGGTGGGAATGAATGAGGGGCCTGGGTTAGGGGATTTATCTCCACAAGCTATCAGAAGAAGGAGAGAGAGTAAAAGGAGATGGGGATAGGTCTTAAAGGAGCATTTCTGCTTTTCAGCTTTAGAGGAGGGATGAGATAGTGACTGGAGGAAGGAGAGGAGCTCATGAGAGCAGAGAAGAGGAGAGGAAAGCAGGGAAGGTGAGATAGTTATATTATTGGAGACATGATGTGTAGATACAGTATAGGAGAGTCTGAGAGGCAGGAGGTTATGGTGAGGAAGATGGCGTGAGAAAACATTGTGACACTGTATAAGCAAGTATTCTTAAAGGGGGGTGATTAGAGGTAATAAGCAGATGTCACTGATTGAACAGGTGCAGGTAATTAGTATGCGTCAATATATTAAGTGTAAACATGGGTGGGTGGGTATAGGGTCAGGGAGGGGATTGCCTTTAGGTGGGTTTCTGTGGAATATGCTGTGGAGCAGTGTGTTTTACAGATATCTATGAGATAGAGAAGAGAAGAAGTTATTTGAGTAAGTGGAGATTTAGGGACAATAAATGGGATGATTGAACACAGAACCTTTCTGGTTTACAAAAAAACAGTAAAATATCATGACAATAGCAGTATAATCTAACAGAAATAAGTCTCACTGATTATCATAACACAGATATTAATATTAATAATATTAAATAGTCCATTGTAGAAGTAGATATGGGTCTGGTGAGAAGCTGTTGATCTTAAATTACCTTAGATGGATTTAAAACTACATTCAGGTGGGTTTCTGTGGAATATGCTGTGGAGCAGTGTGTTTTACAGATATTTCTCCCCATCATTCACCCCTCCATATTTCTCCCCATCATCCTCCCATTACATATTTCTCCTCATCATTCACCATTCCATATTTCCACTCATCATTCAACCATCCCACTTTCCATATTTGTCCCCATCTTTTTCCCCTTTTTCCATATTTCTCCCCAGCTTTCACTCGATTCCAAATACCTCCCACATCTTTCTCATATCTCTCCACATCCTCCTTTCCATATTTTCCCCAGCTTTCATACCTTTTTTCCATATTTCCTCTCAGCTTTCAACCCATTCCAAATTTCTCCCACTTTTTTCCTTTCTCATATCTCTCCCCAGCCTCCTTCCCATATTTCTTCCCAGTTTTCACGATTTTATATACTTCACTCCATCTCATTGACAAGTAAAATGAGCTTTAAATGCAATTATTTTGATTATGCCCATCTAGGGTCTGCCCTTTAAGTTTCTGAATTAGATTTTTGCTAAATATTCGCTGGGTCACCAGTTTGTTTGGTGACTGTTAAATAAGGGCACATTTTGATACCCTTTGCCGGTGCTGGATTGGTTTGTTCCAGTTTTTAAAGTGTGTGTATGTTTTCATGGTTTGAATGGCACACTGCAGTGTTACATAATTTATTGAGGTAATACAGCATTGTAAATTTGGGCTCAAATATCACTTAAGTTGTAGGGTTTGACATAAGTGGGACATAGGCCTTTGTTCGGCTGCATGTACACTTTATGTTACAAGAATTTTTTTTTCACAAATTAAACATATTATCTACCTCATACCTTTATGAAGACTATATCTTCACATATATTTTTTGAATGTGCCATCTAGTTTGCTGCATTTTTTATATTTTAACAAGAATTTAAATAAAGTTCCTTTTTTTTATTTGGTATTTACTCCATCTCACTGGAATAAACAATAGGCAATATAGTCAAAAATCACTATAGTAGTTGTGGACCAAGAACGTTGGTCACCTTTGCGTCTTTGTCATTCTTTGTGGCCCTCGCATAAGGGCCGCTAAGGCCTGCACCAAAGGCACTCATTACAGGGCTCGCGATTAGCGCCGCAAGCGCTCATCACGAGGGCAGCAAGACTTAGCCGACTTAGGCTGCAATGAGCGCCGCAGGCGCTCATGGCAAGGCCGGAGGGACTTAGCGAGGGCCGCAAAATTACGGCCCGTAGGACATAAGATGAGAGGCACGTATATGGACTGTGGGCCTCGCAAAATTAGGACTTTAACCTTCCTAGCAGTAATCCAGAGCCTCACCGGGGTTCATTTCCTCTTCCTAAATCGGTAACCAGGAGCCACACTTGTGGTTACCCCGGGGAGGATCTGGAGGGCGCCCAGTGCTGGCCCCCTGCCGAGTTTGCCTGGGCCCCCTGAGCACACCATTCTTCCTCCTTCCTCCTCCCCATCTTCCTCCTCCTCCCCATCTTCCTCCTCTTCATCCCCATCCTCCTCTTCCCTCCTTATCCTTCCCCCCTCACCTCTCACGTCTTCTTATTAGTCTCCGATCAGCTCCTGCTGCTGATTGGAGCCCCGCAGCACGTCTTATGCCTTTCTCTGGAACCGGCATATGCTAATGATGTGACGTCACAAGCACGTCACGTCATTAGCATATGCTGGTTCCAGAGAGAGGCATAAGACGCGCTGTGGGGCTCCAATCAGCAGCAGGAGATGATCGGAGTCTAATAAGAAGAGAGAAAAGAGGGGGGAAGGAGGAGGAGGATGAGGGAGGGAAGAGGAGGTTGAGGGGGGAAAGGAGGAGGATGAGGGGGAAGAGAGGAGGATGAGGGGGGGAAAGGAGGAGGATGAGGGGGGAAAGGATGAGGGGGAGGATGATGTTGGATAAGGGGGAAATGAGGAGGATAAGGGGGGAAATGGAGGAGGAGGATAAGGGGAAAGGGAGGGGGAAGGGGTAATGATGTGTAAAGGCGGTATGATTATGTCAGTATTTTAGAATGTAGCTCTTTAACATTCTAAATAGTGAAATAATCATACCGCCAGGAAGGTTAATGGCCGAATCACTGAACTGAAAAAAACAAATATGCTTCAAATTAACTTACACACTCACACACAGCACAGTGGGAGAGCCAGGGAGCCCGTGAGTGAGGTTGCAAGTTAATTTGAGCCATATTTGGCATTTTTTCATGTTCGAAAATCGTGAGGAAAAAAAATGGCTGCCGAAAAAACGCAGCACAGCGAAAACGAGGCCAAAAGACGTAAAACTAGCCAGTAGGACGTACAACTAGCCCTTAGGACCTAAAAATGAGTCCTAAGCAGTAACGCTTTATGCAAGCCAATAACACTTAACCCAAGGCAGTAACACAACCCAAGACACTAACACTCAAGCGCAACACCTATAAAGTACACAGGGTGAGAGGCTTGCCATGAGCGCCAAAGGCACTCATTGTGAGCCACGCAAAGAGCGCCTGATGGTGGGGCTCACAAGGAGTGCCAAAGTTGATCATTGCAAAGCAGGAAAGTTGCGGCTCGCAATGAGCGGCACAGGCACTCATTGCGAGCCACGCAATGAGCACCAAAGGCACTTAGCGTGAGGCTCGCAATAAGTGCCAAAGGTGCTCAGAGGGCATATAGCATCGCATTGTGTGGCAAACAGCATTGACAGGCTTACAATTTTACTCCCGTCATTTTTGAAGGGCAATTTCCTAGTGTAATAATAATAACATTTTGCTCTAGCGTGTCAAATACACAGGTTTCTCAAATATCAAACATGTCAGTTTCATAAGTGATACCACAGATCAACCTCATTTTATATACATATGCAACAAACCTTACTGAAAAATAGAAACTTTATTGCACCAAAGAAAAATTGCTGATGTTAAAAGTATATATATGTGTATCATTCACATTCACCGGTGACACCATAATATATCACACCAGTATTAAATATCCTGGTTTAGTAGTAAACAACAATAAAGTTGGATATCAATGCCTGGACAATACAAGTGTGGTCAAGACCTCCATACCACAGGTAAGCGTAGTAGAACCCTGTGACCTTTAGGGGCACCTCCTACCTGTAGGATAGTACCTATGTAGATACTCCAAATCTGGCTAAATAGCCCTACAGATAGAAAAAAAAATGTACCCAGGCAATACTGATAATAATGGATATCACCAGTCGTGTGAACAAAACACAGATTAAAAACCCGTAGTGGCATCGGCACACCCGCAAAGGCTGCGGGCTTGAAATTCGGCTGCGTTACAGCGCTATTAAATTACGAGTTACAGGCTAGAGACACAAGCCCATAAATCCTTTCTGCTCATGCAAGCTGTAAAGGGGCCAGACGAGCCGTGATTGGCCGTCAATAACCAATTGCGGGATAACTTAGTGCGACACAGGCCTCTCAGCCAATAAAAACCAGTCTAGCCGCATATAAATGACAAAGATTGTAAGTTTGCGAGTTTTCAATCTTGTGTCAGGCCTTGGAAACAAGCTCTATGTACATTTGATTTTATGCTCAAAAACAGGGCCCTCCATTCTTTACAAGGTGTTTAATTTGTTTTCTGCTATGTACTCAACCCCTGTACAGCGCTACGGAATATGTTGGCGCGATATAAATAAAGATAATAATAATAATAATAATAATAAAAGGGAGATTATAACGTTGCATTCCACACGCCCATGCTTTGACTGTGTTGTATTTTCTTTAGAAGTAGGTCCCGGAGTTGGTGGTCAGGTTCATTTTGAGAGAGAGTAGGAGAGTTTGGAGAGAGATAGTTTGCAGTTTTATTCATTTATATTCTATTTCATGTGTTTTTACACTTATTACTTGTTACACATATTTACAAATTACACATATTTGCAATACATATAATTTAAATAACACACATAGAGACATATAGAGTTAGGACACTCCCCCCCCCCCCATCCCAGTTATTAATAAAACATAGCACACACATTTTTTTTTCCATCAGACATATACAGTTACACTTCTTTTTATTTATCCTTATTTTACTTTTGGGATAATGTTGAGGGAGGAGAGAGGAGTGGAGAGGTGAGGCGGGGAGGAGGAGAGGAGGAAAGGTGAGGAGGAGAAAGAGAAAGAGGTGGCCATGGGGAGTAGAGGTGAGGCGGAGGAGGGAGAGGAGGTAGTGGAGGTGGAGGAGAGAGAGGAGGAAAGGAGGATGGGAGTTGGTGGTGGCAGGGTGGCCGCATCAGGCACACATAGGAGAGGGATAGAGGTGAAGGAGCCTGATCCCAGGGAGTGTCGTAGTTTAGGGAAGGGACAGTCCCTAGGGACAGGTCAAGGAGGCATGGGTCCCCATCCACAGTCAAGAGGGCAAGAGGCTAAGGGCAAGCACATGGCCCGCAATTATACGCACCAGGAGAATGTGGTCCTCCTAAGTGTTATCCGTGGCCGCACCGTGATTCTTGCAGGAAGGAGGTAGCGGCTGAGGTTACTGCGGTAGGCACAGCGCCAAGGGATGCAAGGCCTGTCAAGCAAAGGATCAACGACATCAGGGCCAAGGTGAGAAGGATGATGGTTAAGGAGGACAATGACCTGAGCGTCACCTATAATGAGTGGGAGAGGGTCACCAGGGACCTTCTGAGACAGTTTACCACTGCTGGAGCTTCAGCCCCAGTGGCCCAGCAGGACCCAGCCTCTATGTCAGGCGAATATCACATAGACCAACATGCCACAACATGTGCATCACACACACTACACATGATGACCAACAAGGACACTGACATTTTAGCTTAGGTAGAGAAAAGAACATTGGAAACAATGATAACACTCAAATCAAATGTATGCCAAAATAACATAGTTCTCTGGCTGATATAAAGTTAAAACACAAAACTTTATTAACAAAAAACAAATATTTTTAAAAACAATGCTTAAAGAAAAAAAAATATATACATACCTGGCTACTTTGATACAATCAGACATTGATCAGATTATACTCTTTGTTCTTATGTCTCATAATGAAAACACTTTATACAATAGACTTCCTTATCTTATGAGGAGTCTCTGTAATAGGATTATCTATTAGCCTAGTAGCTGTAATATTCTGAGCCAATATATTCTGTAGAACATAAAACAACATATCTACAGTACAGCAATGTGATCATATTTTAACCATAACCATAAAACAGGGTAAAACAGTGATGGGTTCTGTTACAACCTCTATAAATCAAATGAGTAACGAAACTGTGTATATTACAGACGGTAATAGTGCAATATATGCAAACAATGTGGATAGCTATCCAATACACACCATCCAATATATATTAGCAACTAAGAGTAAATACCCAGTACAAATATATAGTATGAAATATATATAGACAATACAAGTAAGTACCATAAGTGTATTCAATCCGCTTATATTTAAATATGTATAGGGCTCAAATAATTTATTGGGAATCTAGTTAGAGAGAACCAGTGGCCATATTCACCTGTTTTTACATGCCTAATATGCTTATTGTACAATTTAAATGAAATAGAGAAATACAGAATGCAATCCACTTAATATTCAAATGTGCACAGACAGTGGAATATTTATCACAAATGTATCTGATAAATGTGCAGTATTAGGCAGTATAGTAAACTATATATTGCCGCTCATCATTCTGTGTTCCTACCGATCCGGCGTGTGACGTCATCAGGAGTGGACGTCGCAGAGAGCCTGATGTGCGCCTTTTGCTGGAGGAGCTTCAATGGAGGCTGGAGAGAACGTGCGGGCGGCGTCCTTTTAACAGGGTAAGTCTATTTACTGGATTAACTGTTTCAGTACCTTTAAAATAGTTTCAAAATAGTTTATTTTCTTTTCCAGATAAATTTAAATCAAGAATAGAATGAACGAATGATATCCATATTGTCCTTGAGGAGAACTGAAAATAATGTAAACACACATGAACAAGTTTTTTAGCCCCCCCCCCCCCCCCCCCCCGGTGTTTCTCTAACTCCCCCGTGTCTCTCTAACCCCCTCGTGTCTCTCTAACCCCCCGTGTCTTGAGGATGAGGAGGGGGGTTGAGGATGAGGAGGGGGGTTGAGGAGGGGTTTGAGGATGGGGGTATTGAGGATGAGGATGGGGGGGTTGAGGTTGAGAAGGGAGGTTGAGGAGGGGGTTCAGGATGGGGGGGTTGAGGATGAGGATGGGGGTTGAGGTTGAGGAGGGAGGTTGAGGATGAGGAGGGAGGTTGAGGAGGGGGTTGAGGATGGGGGGTTGAGGATGAGGATGGGGGGTGGAGGATAAGGAGGGAGGTTGAGGAGGCGGGTTGAGGTTAAGGAGGGAGGTTGAGGAGGGAGGTTGAGGAGGAGGTTGAGGAGGGGGTTGAGGATGGGGGGGTTGAGGATGAGGAGGGGGGTGGTGGATGAGGAGGGAGGTTGAGGAGGGGGGTTGAGGTTGAGGAGGGAGGTTGAGGAGGAGGTTGAGGAGGGGGTTGAGGATGGGGGGTTGAGGATGAGGATGGGGGGTTGAGGAGGGAGGTTGAGGAGGGGGTTGAAGATGAGGATGGGGGGTTGAGGTTGAGGAGGGGGTTGAGGATGGGGGGGTGAGGATGAGGATGGGAGGTGGAGGATGAGGAGGGAGGTTGAGGAGGCGGGTTGAGGTTGAGGAGGGAGGTTGAGGAGGAGGTTGAGGATGGGGGGGTTGAGGATGAGGAGGGGGTGGTGGATGAGGAGGAAGGTTGAGGAGGGCAGTTGAGGAGGAGGTTGAGAAAGGGGGTTGAGGATGGGGGGTTGAGTATGAGGATGGGGGAGTTGAGGTTGAGGAGGGGGTTGAGGATGGGGGTTTTGAGGATGAGGATGGGATGTTGAGGTTGAGGAAGGAGGTTGAGGAGGGTGTTGAGGTTGAGGAGGGAGGTTGAGGAGGGAGTTGAGGATAAGGGGGTTGAGGATGGGGGTTGAGGAGGGAGGTTAAGGAGGGGGTTGAGGATGAGGAGGGTGGTTGAGGATGAGGAGGGGGTTGAGTAGGGAGGTTGAGTAGGAGGTTGAGGAGGGGGTTGAGAATGAGGGGGTTGCGGTTGAGGATGGGAGGGTTGCGGTTGACGAGGGGGTTGAGAATGACGAGGGGGGTTGAGGATGAGGAGGGGGGTTGAGGAGGGGGATGAGGATGGGGGGTTGAGGTTGAGGAGGGAGATTGAGGAGGGGGTTGAGGATGGGGGGGTTGAGTATGAGGATGGGGGTTGAGGTTGAGGAGGGAGGTTGAGGATGAGGAGGGAGGTTGAGGAGGGGGTTGAGGATGGGGGGTTGAGGATGAGGATGGGGGTTGAGGTTGAGGAGGGAGGTTGAGGAGGAGGTGGAGGGGGTTGAGGATGGGGGGGTTGAGGATGAGGAGGGGGTGGTGGATGAGGAGGGAGGTTGAGGAGGGGGGTTGAGGTTGAGGAGGGAGGTTGAGGAGGAGGTTGAGGAGGGGGTGAGGATGAGGGGTTGAGGATGAGGATGGGGGGTTGAGGTTGAGGAGGGAGGTTGAGAAGGGGGTTGAGGATGAGGATGGGGGGTTGAGGTTGAGGAGGGAGGTTGAGAAGGGGGTTGAGGATGAGGATGGGGGGTTGAGGTTGAGGAGGGAGGTTGAGGAGGGGGTTGAGGATGGGGGGTTGAGGATGAGGATGGGGGGTGGAGGATGAGGAGGGAAGTTGAGGAGGCGGGTTGAGGTTGAGGAGGAGGTTGAGGATGGGGGGTTGAGGATGAGGAGGGGGGTGGTGGAGGGGGTTGAGGATGAGGATGGGGGGTTGAGGTTGAGGAGGGAGGTTGAGGAGGGGGTTGAGGATGGGGGGGTTGAGGATGAGGATGGGGGGTGGAGGATAAGGAGGGAGGTTGAGGAGGCGGGTTGAGGTTGAGGAGGGAGGTTGAGGAGGGGGTTGAGGATGGGGGGGTTGAGGATGAGGATGGGGGTTGAGGTTGAGGAGGGAGGTTGAGGAGGGGGTTGAGGATGGGGGGTTGAGGATGAGGATGGGGTTGAGGTTGAGGAGGGAGGTTAAGGAGGGGTTGAGGATGAGGAGAGGGGTTGAGGATGAGGAGGGGGGTTGAGGAGGGAGGTTGAGGAGGAGGTTGAGGAGGTGGTTGAGGATGAGGGGGTTGAGGATGAGGATGGGGGGGTTGAGGTTGAGGAGGGAGGTTGAGGAGGGGGTTGAGAATGAGGAGGGGGGTTGAGGAGGGGGTTGAGGATGAGGGGGTTGAGGATAAGGATGGGGGTTGAGGTTGAGGAGGATAGCGGCGTTGAGGTGGAGGAGGGAGGTTGAGGAGGGGGATGAGGAGGGGGGTTGAATATGAGGAGGGGGGTTGAGGAGGGAGGTTGAGGAGGAGGTTGAGGAGGGGGTTGAGGATGAGGATGGGGGTTGAGGTTGAGAAGGGAGGTTGAGGGTGAGGAGGGAGGATGAGGAGGGGGGTTGAGGATGAGGATGGGGGCTGGAGGATGAGGAGGGAGGTTGAGGAGGGGGGTTGAGGTTGAGGAGGGAGTTTGAGGAGGAGGTTGAGGAGGGGGTTGAGGATGGGGGGATTGAGGATGAGGAGGGGGGTGGAGGAGGAGGTTGAGGATGGGGGTGTTGAGGATGAGGAGGGAGGATGAGGAGGGGGTTGAGGTGGAGGAGGGAGGTTGAGGAGGAGGTTGAGGATGGGGGGTTGAGGATGAGGATGGGGGGTTGAGGTTGAGGAAGGAGGTTTAGGAGGGGTTGAGGATGAGGATGAGGGGTAGAGATTGAGGAGGGAGGTTGAGGAGGGGGTTGAGGAGGGAGGATGAGGAGGGAGGTTGAGGGTGAGGAGGGGGGTTGAGGAGGGAGGTTGAGAATAAGGGGTGGGGTTGAGGAGGGTGATAAGGAAGGGGGAAAGAGACACAGGAAAGGGAGAGGGGAGAAGAAACACAGGGGAGAGAGAGGGGTGACACAAGAAAAGGGCCCACAAGAGGGGGACACAGAGGGCACAAGAGGGACACAGGGGGTAGCACATTTCCCACCCTCAGCTTATACTCGAGTCACTCATTTTCCCCAGTATTTTGTGGTAAAATAGGTGCCTCGGCTTATACTCGGGTCGGCTTGTACTTGAGTATATACGGTATGTATCAGACCAAAATTTACAAGGCCCATATAATAAGTCCACTCAGTGTCTGCATCATCACTAGAGGGATATCAAATGAAAATCCTTATTGTGATTAACGTATTAAATCAAAAAAGGTCCATGTTTTAGCGCTTTGGAATGTATATTCATGCTGATAAAACTCTGAGGTGTGCAAATATATCTAAAAATAATAAAACTCTGAATGTTGGGATGTGTTGATGTGTATTATAGGTGATTTGAATAATACAATTAAATAAAAAATGAAATATGTGAATAATTATGTGAATATGTTGAATAAAATTGCCTAATCAATCCTTATACAGTGGATATAAAAAGTCTACACACCCCTGTTAAAATGTTAGGTTTCTGTGCTGTAAAAAAATGAGACAAAGATAAATCATTTCAGAACTTTTTCCACCTTTAATATGACCTATAAACTGTACAACTCAATTGAAAAACAAACTGAAATCTTTTAGGTAAAGGGAAGAAAAAATATAAAAATAAAATAATATGGTTGCATAAGTATGCACACCCTTAAACTAATACTTTGTTGAAGCACCTTTTGATTTTATTACAGCACTCAGTCTTTTTGGGTATGAGTATATCAGCATGGCACATTTTGACTTGGCAAGACTTGCCCACTCTTCTTTGCAAAAAAACTCCAAATCTGTCAGATTGCGAGGGCATCTCCTGTGCACAGCCCTCTTCAGATCACCCCACAGATTTTCAATCGGATTCAGGTCTGGGCTCTGGCTGGGTCATTCCAAAACTTTCATCTTCTTCTGGTGAAGCCATTCCTTGGATGTATGCTTTGGGTCGTTGTCATGCTGAAAGATGAAGTTCCTCTTCATGTTCAGCTTTCTAGCAGAAGCCTGAAGGTTTTGTGCCAATATTGACTGGTATTTGGAACTGTTCATAATTCCCTCTATCTTAACTAAGGCCCCAGTTCCAGCTGAAGAAAAACAGCCCCAAAGCATGATGCTACCACCACCATGCTTCACTGTGGGTATGGTGTTCTTTTGGTGATGTGCCGTGTTGTTTTTGCACCAAACATATCTTTTGGAATTATGGCTAAAAAGTTCAACCTTGGTTTCATCAGACCATAACACCTTTTCCAACATGCTTTTGGGAGACTTCAGATGTGTTTTTGCAAAATGTAGCCTGGCTTGGATGTTTTTCTTTGTAAGAAAAGGCTTTCGTCTTGCCACTCTACCCCATAGCCCAAACATATGAAGAATACGGGAGATAGTTGTCACATATACCACACAGCCAGTACTTGCCAGATATTCCTGCAGCTCCTTTAATGCTGTTGTAGGCCTCTTGGTAGCCTCCAAGACCAGTTTTCTTCTTGTCTTTTCATCAATTTTGGAGGGAGCTCCAGTTCTTGGTAATGTCACTGTTGTGCCATATTTTCTCCACTTGATGATGGACTTCACTGTGTTCCATGTTATATCTAAAGCCTTGGAAATTCTTTAGTACCCTTTTCCTGACTGATACATTTTAACAATGAGATCCCTCTGATGCTTTGGAAGCTTTCTGTGGACCATGGCTTTTGCTGTGGGATGCGACTAAGAAAACTTCAGGAAAGACCAACTAGAGCAGCTGAACTTTATTTGGGGTTAATCAGAGGCACTTTAAATGATGGCAGGTGTATGCTGACTCCTATTTAACACGATTTGGAATGTGATTGCTTAATTCTAAACACAGCTACATCCCCAGTTATAAGAGGGTGTGCAGACTTATGCAACCACATTATTTTTCTTCTTTTTTTTCTTCCCTCCACCTAAAAGATTTCAGTTTGTTTTTCAATTGAGTTGTACAGTTTATAGGTCACATTAAAGGTGGAAAAAGTTCAGAAATAATTTATCTTTGTCTCATTTTTTACAGCACAGAAACCTGAGATTTTGACAGGGTTGTGTAGACTTTTTATATCCACTGTATAAGGCAAATACAACCATGTAAGTTACAATATGTTAATTTTTTATATGAATAATTATATTTTCTATAAGAGCTATGTCTATTGGTGTGCTAATAAATCTTGGGAAATAAAAATGAAAAAAGTGAATGTGAGTGTAAGTGAGAAAAAAAGGAAAGAGACCATTAACAATTATATTGTATGAATTAGACAACAAAGCCACAAAAGACGAACCCTACAGACAACTCATTTGTTATCAAATACCACAGTACATAAAAATACTATTAACTTACAATCAAAAATGTTAAAGGAGGGGGGGGGGGGTGAGTCCCTATAATGTTATGGCGGACTTCCCTATCTGGTACCCTTTATTCATGGTGAGTCTGCTATTTACCCTCTAGATATTCTAACAAATGGCACCCTGACTTTAACGCGCCTGACAAATGCGCGCCGACACATGCGCGCCAACGTATGCTCGCAAACACAATAGCACGCCCGTCATGAGACAGAAGAGGGAGATGAGTGACAGGACACAGAAAAGCACACCTGTCATGAGACAGAACAGGGAGATGAGTGACAGGAGAAGGGGAGACAGGAGAGTGACAAGAGCAGGGGAAATTGGATAGGAGTGACAAGAGAAGGAGAGATAGGAGAAGGAGATTGTCAGGAGAAGGGGAGATGTGAGAGGAGTGACAGGAGAAGGAGACTGACACAAGCAGGGGAGACAGGAGAAGGGATGATGGGAGAGGAGTGACAGGAGAAGGAGAGTAACACAAGCAGGGGAGACAGGAGAAGGGATGATGGGAGAGGAGTGACATGAGAAGGAGAGTGACATGAGTAAGATGTCTCTGGGTGTACAGAGGAGACTTGAGGACACATAGAGTGGGAGAGATGTGAGGGGACCTGCGCGCAGATGTCGTGTCACGCTCATGACGAGCGTGCTTTTGTGTATGCATGCATGCGTTGGCGCGCATTTGTCAGGAATGCTAAAGTCATGCTACCCTAACAAACAAATATCAAACCAGAAAAAGGATAAACTATCTCCCTATGCTAGGTGCCTTGTAATTGTGAAAGAGATAAATATATGGGATACCAATACATCCAAGGTATCAGAAGCATTACGTCCTCACCAAATGGGTAATACTATTATGAACAGAATTGACACTGATCTGTGTCCAAATATAACATCCAACATGATGTTGACTATAGAAACATAGAAAAAATACAATTTTAATTTAGTCTATAGAACATGATTGTATTCAATAATAAATGTAAATAACAAGGTTATAGTCTTATTCTCTATGGTATCTAATATATGTAATAATAAAAGTCCACAGAAAGCAACTCCTGTAGTACTCCAGTAGTACAGTGGATGAAAAATACTATTAACCTACAGAGAAAAAATAATACTATGGGATATGGATCCCTATAATGTAATAGCGGAGTTCCCTATCTGGTATCCTCTATTCTTGGCGGGCCCGCTATTAACCCTGTAAATATTCTACTAAAAATATATTAAATCAGGCAAAAGATAAACTGTCTCCCGCTGCTGGTGCCTTATATTTGTCAGGGAAGTGAATTTATAGGATACCAATGGATCCAAGGTATCAGGAACATTACATCCTCACCATATAGGGTATAATATTATGAACAAGATTGACACTGATCTGTGTCAGGGTGTCACATCTAATACAATATAATATCTAATGTAGTAACTATAAAAATATAGAAAAATTGCAATTTTCATTTAGTCCATAGGGCATGACAGTATTCGGTAATACAATCCACTTAGTTTCTGATTTTAACAGTTTAGTTGTAAGATTTCCTTTCCTTATTCCTAATGGATTCTTTCTAGGATCCAACATTTCAAATGTGGTTTTGAGTCATGTTTAACATTGAAGTGTTTGGCCACAGTGGTAAGCATCTTACCTTTATCTTTGTCTGATTGACTATTCCTGATATTAGATAATTGTTCACATATGCCTACCCGCAGTTTCCTGGTAGTCACACCAACATATGTTAAAGAGCAAGTACATTCTATGCAATAAATTACTCCTTCATTGTTGCAGTTATGAAATCCAATGAGGACTTTCTTATTGCCCATACAATCCTCCATTTCTTTAACATTTTTTATGTAAGGATAGATTGAACAACATCAACATTGGAAAGTAGCTTGAGGCATTAGCTTCTTCTTTAGCTTCCCTCCTTTAACAAAGTGACTACGTACCAGTTTATCTTTTATAGTTTGAGATTTTCTTCAGGATGCATTGATCTTTTCACCAATAAAAGATCTGATTGTGTCATCAGACTGTAGGATATGTCTGTTAAGTATTGATCTTATTTCTCTCTATTGTTGGTTAAATGTACCAACATATCTTATGATATCTTGTTTGTTGGGCTTATTTTTTGGAATGAAGAAATCTTCTCTCTTTACATGTAATGCATAGTGATATGCTTTTTTGATTTTATTATTACTGTAGCCTCTATTTTTCAGCCTGGCTCGTAGTTCTTGTGATCTTTCTTGATAGATATCAACAATCAAACAGTTCCTACGTAATCTTATAAATTCACCCTTTGGTACACCATACTTAGTAATTGTGGCCTGGAAACTAATGAAATGTAATGTGCTGTTTGTTGCTGTTGTCTTCCGATAAATGTCAGTCTGTACTGATCCATCTTCGGGCTTTGATATTTTAATATCCAAAAAGTCAATTGATTTATCACTTACACTTAATGTAAGTTTCAAATTGAGATTGTTCTTATTCAAGATGTTAATGAATAGTTTCAAGCTAGTTTAATTTCCTTCCCACACAACAAGTATATCATCTATGTAGCTGGCCCAGAGAGTGATCTGATCAGTACATTTACGGTTTTGCTCATGAAAGACTAGTTCATGCGCCCACCAACCAAGATATAGATTGGCATATGTGGGAGCACAAGCAGTCCCCATGGCTGTACCTCTAATCTGCAAGAAGAATTTATCGTTGAAAACAAAGTAGTTATGTCTCAAAATAAATTTGAGAAGTCGTATGAAAAATGTATTTATTTCCCAATTATTGGTTGATTCCATCTTCGGGAAGAATTCTGTTGTGAAGCAACCCTCTTCATGTCCAATTGAGGTGTACAAACTTTCCACATCACATGTGGCCAAGAGTGTCGATGTACTCAAATGCATATCCTGTAATTTCCTAAAACTAGCGACTTGCCTTTCAAAAAATGACGGCAATAGAATTGTAAGGCAGGTAATGCTGTTTGGCACACAAAGTAAGTATTTTGGTTGTGTGAGTACCTTCGGCGCTCATTGCGAGCCTCTTGGCTGGTGTATGTTTGGTTACAAGAGCTCCTTTAGCGCTCATTGCAAGTTTTGCACGAATGTTAATGTTATTAAGTTTGAGTGATTGTTGTAAAATGGCTGCGATTGTGTATGTGTTAGGCGGGGGTTGAGCATTTAGCGACCTTCCTAATAGTGTATTTATTAGGTCGTACAGGTCTGTGTAAAAGGCGTATGAGCTTGGCGGTGTTTTGCGTGCTTAGGGGTCGTGTAGCCTCGTTTTCGTTTTTTTTTTTCCGCTGCCATTTTTTCTCTCGCTTAGGGTATTTTCGAGTGGCGAAATCTTTAAATTGTATTTAAATTGGCGTGTAACCTCATTCCCAGACATCCTGGCTGTCCCCCATTGCTGTGTGTTTTTTTTTTATTTTAGTTTGTATTTTGTGTGTTTTTTGTGTTTTTCGCTGTGCGTGTTACGGCCATTAAGTTCGTATTTTTTGCAGCTCGTATTTTTTTTCTTCTCAGTGGCGGTTTCCTTTTCTAAGGGTTACGGGCCGTAATTTTTATAGGCAATTTTTTTAAAGTGCTATGGGTTTTGCACTTTGAATTGTGTATTAGAGTTTTGTGTTGATGTGTAGTTTAGCGGGTTGTAGGTATGATGCGCAAGGCGTGCGGGGTCATAGGGATGAGCGCCTATGGTGCTCATCTCCACTAGCGCAGTGAGCACCTTCGGAGCTCCCTGCCTAAGTCGTACAGGGTCGTAGGAATGAGCTCCGACAGCGCTCATCTCCACCAGCGCAGTGAGCACCTTTGGCGCTCCTTGCCTGGCCACTTCTCGAGCCTGCATTTTTAACGTTGCGTTACCAACTGATTTTGGCAAGGTCGCTCTACTGAGAACTATAGAAGTGTATACGAGGGAAGTGTAACAACATGGGATCTAAGTTTGGTATCCAGGAATCTACTCGCATTTTCGCAAAGACTGTCGTTACCAGAGATGATGGGTCTCCCAGGTGGTTGATTTTTTGGACTTTTGACAACAAGTAATATGTTGCAATCCGTGGTGATTCAACCTTGAGATAAGTATATTCTTTATCTGTTATAAAATTACGGGTTTTACCCTCCAGTATAATTTGTTCATATATCTAAAAATAATCCTTTGTGGGATCAACCATCAAGGATTTGTAGCATCTTTTGTCATTTAATTAACGATAAGCTTCCTTAAGATAGAATTCCACCGGCAAGTGACAATGTTTCGCCCTTGTCTGATGGTTTTACCACAACATCCTCCCATTCAGAGACTTCATTTAAAGCTCTTCTTTCAGCATAGGAAACATTATATGTTCCCATTGGATGTAACTTCATTAAGTCTTGAATAACTAGCTTTACAAAAATCTCCACGGTGGGACAGCTAGACAAGAGTGGGTAGAACTTAGTTTAATCATTAGTTCTGAAATTACAGCATCACTTATAGTGGCTTCATTATCAGATTTCAATGTTCCATCCTGCAATATTTCAGATTGCATTTGGTTGTCTTCAGTTTTATGGAAAAAAATGTTGATTAAAATTTGTTGAGCAAAAGATGCACATCTATGATGCAGTCAAATAGATTAAATGATTGAGTTGGGACCTCATAAGGATGTTAATTTGCAAGGGTGATAATACATGTTTTTTGTTAATAAAGTTTTGTGTTTTAAATTTATATCAGCCCGAGACCTATGTTATTTTGTCATATATTTGATTTGAGTGGTTTCAATGTTCTTTTCTCGCCCTAAGCTAAAGTATTTATTAGCATATTAGCATTACCACTGATAACCTTCCAATTCATTGTTGACATATATTGAATTATTAAATTAGAAATCGTTGTTGACTCGCCCCTCGCAAAAGTCATCTTAGGGCTGTTTACAACGACAGATTCCTCAATAGGTTCCTCACAGCCGTCATTGCGTCATGACAACCAAAAACGGATGAAAATAGCTTAGAGGAGAGAAACGTGTTGACACGCACTCATAAATATATGTCGTGAAGCTCGTACCTCGCAAGAATCCCTACGGGCACAAAAAAGCACTCGCAAAGGCTATGAAAGCCCAACGTGCTTACTCAGAGCAGCCCGACATGGCTTCTAAAAGCCCCCACTGCTCCCTAAATACATCCCCATGCTGCAGGGGTCCTCATATTAACCCTTGCAGTGGGGGGTCCGATAGGGACCTCCGATGCATTTAAAATATAAAAATGTCCTTCTGCGGGTCCTTAAAGGGCCCGAGGCACACTATTAACCAATCCCGGCACCTAACATTAACACCCCTCTATGCTGGGGGTCCTCAGCGGGACACCTGCAGTATCCCCATATTACCCCTTGCAGCGGGGGTCTTGATCAGGACTCGATTGGCCCCTGCACTGCATTTAAAAATTCTAATTTACCGCCTTAAAGGACCTGCGCTAAATAAAAAGTTAACCCCTGCAGCAGGGGTACGCCCCTGGCACCTAAAATTAACACCATCACTCATGGGGCTCTATACAGAGCCCCATGAGCCCCTAATAAACCCTATCACTCATAGGACTCCAGGACCCTCATGACACAAAGTCTAAGCACTACACCACATTATTAACCCTAACTATACCCTATTAACTTTTTAACCTTAACTATACCCCATTAACCCATACTAAGCCCCATTAACCCTATCTGGACCCAATAACCTTATCTAGGCCTATTTAACCCTAACTGGGCCTATCTAACCCTTTCTGGATCTAATAACCCTAACTGGGCCTATTTAACATTGTCTAGTCCTATTCAACCCCGTCTAGTCCTATGTAAGCATATCTAGTCCTATTTAACCTTAACTGGGCCTATTTAACCCCAAATGTACCCAGTAAACCATATCCTACCCTATTAACCCTTAACCATCTACCACCTTAATAAAAAGCCCTATTATCCCACTAATTACAGGGAAAAAACACTTAATTACACAAAACAAAAAAACCTAGAACTACAAAAAAAAAAAGGACATTACTTAAAATAACAAAAGGAGATAAATGAAAATAAAAAAAGAACATTACCAATAATAAAAAAACCTGTTACATGAAAATAAAAAAAAATACTTTACAAGAAATAAGAAAAGCTAAGTTACCAAAAATAAAAAATGCATACATCACAGACAATAAAACATACAATAATCGATACAATAAAACATTGTGATTAACTGAAGGCATCTGCCCCTTCTAATTGGCTTCAATCTAATTGACAGTGACAACTGCCAATCAGAAGATGCAGATGCTTGGAGCCAATCACAATGGGATATAAACTGTGCGCATTCTGATTGGCTGAAGGCAATAGAGACTTCTGATTGGTTTACAGAAGATTGACAGTTCCATGAGCTAATCAGAATGGGATATAGGGATATAGGGAATGGGATATATCCCATTCTGATTGGCTCACACCTTGGCACCCTTTGATTGGCTGACATTTGATTGACAATGTTTTCAGCCAATCAGAAGGCACCATTTCCATTCGTATTATCGGAACAAGCGCTACAAGCCTTGTTTGTGGCGGAGAGCTCCTCCAGGGAGGAGCTCTGTTATTTTTTTTATTTTTTTAGAGCAGCAGATTTTTTTCCAGGGGCCCTCACGGCTAAGACATCTAGAAGGACAGGGGCATCGCGGAAAGGTAAGTTTAATATTTATAACGTTTACATTTTATGTTGTGTTTATTTGTTTACTAATTGTATGTTTCTTTTTTTCCTAGGGGTGCGACCTGTGGCAGGACAATCATTGTCGCTGAAGGAGCATTTGGGCAATGTAAGTGGGCTTTTTTATCCTATGTTAGGTGACATTTAGGGTTTTTTAATGTATGTAGTTAGGGGGTTAATGTATTTAGTTAGGTTTAATGTAATGTATTTAGGGGTTAAATTGATTGTAGTTAGGGGTTAAATTGAAGGTAGTTAGGGGTTTAATTAAATGTATTGTATGTTTTATTGTATGTATTATTGTATGTTTTATTGTATGTATTATTGTGTGTTTTATTGTCTGTGATGTATGCTTTTTTTGTTTTTGGTAACTTAGCTTTTTTTAGTAACTTTTTTTTCATTTAATAGTTTTTTTTTATTATTGGTAATGTCCTTTTTGTATTTTGTGTAATGTCCTTTTTTTATTTTCTGTAGTTCTAGGTTTCTTTATTTTGTATAATTATGTGGGGTTTTTGTTTCTGTAATTATTAGGGTGGTATGTGGGTAGTGTAGGGTTAATAGGGTAGGGTAGGAAAGGCCCATTTAGGGTTAAATTGGCCTAGATAGAGTTATTGGGTCCAGATAGGGTAACAAGAATAGTATGGGTTAGTGGGGTATAGTTAGGGTTAATGGGGTATAGTTAGGGTTGATAGTGTGGTGTAGTGCTTAGACTTTGTGTCAGGAGTGTCCTGGAGGACACTCATGGCACTTATATCTGTATAGAGCTCCTTGAGTGATGGGGCTAATTAAGGGCTCATTGGGGCTCTCTATAGAGCCCCATGAGTGATATGGTTAATTAAGGGCTCATAGGGCTCTGTATAGAGTCCCATGAGTGATGGGGTTAATCTTAGGTGCCGGGGGGGTACTTATAGTACCCCCGCAGCAGGGGCTAATTTTTTATTTAGCGCAGGTCCTTTCAAAGGACCTTTACGGTCCTTTTTAGAACCCGCAAGGCAGGAAATTTGAATTTGAAATGCAGCGGGGGTCCCGATCGAGTCCCGATCGGGATCCCCGCTGCAAGGGGTAATATGGGGATAATGCGTGTGTCCCAATGGGGACCCCCAGCATAGGGGGGGTTAAATTTACGTGCCGGGGGTACTTGGAGTACGCCCCGGAGCAGAGCTTGTGTTAAGAACTGCCGCAGAGATCCCGATTGGGACCCCCGCGCCAAGTGATGATGTGGGGAGCCTGCTGTAGCTTAGATGCAATATTACACTCAATATCTCCACTGGTAGACTGTAAAATATCCAAGAGAAGCACTGTACAGTCTCATAATCCCAATCTTCCCATACTGGACGATTCACAGTTGGGAGTAAAAAACACATAATTTATTTTCTCACACACAGATAGATCTACCGAACAATAGTTCAAAGGGAGAGAATCCGGTGGATTTTTGGGGCATCTCCCTTTACGCAAATAGAAGGTGGGGCAGGAATCTTTCCCAGTCTTTCCTAGTGTCTGCGAACGTCCGGAGCATTTGTTTTAGCGTCCCATTAAAACGTTCGCAGAGACCATTGTACTGGGGGTGGTATGCCTAGTTTACTATGGGCTTAATTCCGCATAGTCTCCAGAGTTGATGGGTGACTTTGGCGATAAATTGTGAAAATCCCATGCGAGAGCCTCTGGTATGTGCTTTGTCTGGGACCAAGTAGTGTTTGACGAGGGTTAATATGGCTCCGTTTTCCCTTAGCCCTTCAAAGCTCTTCCCCTTCATATATACAGTTTGCCTATGGTGTTGTCGGTTGTTTGACGCAGCCTGGACGGGGTCGGCTTTATGTAAAACCCCTAGTTGTTCCTCCTGGTAGTGGGGTTCATTGTGGGTACCGGTCTCATGGCGGTAGCAATGGGCCGCTGCTCTGTTTGGAGGTGGTTGGCCAGGCCGAACCCATGTGTTACGTTCCGGTTCTGGGGGGCATTCCCTCTGTACATGTCCCAATTGCTGGCATCGGTGACACCGGATATTGGTACAAGGTTGGAACCTGGGAGCAGAGGTGTTGAACCCGTTGCCCTTGGGAGCAGAGGTGTTGAACCCATTGCCCATGCCCTTACAGGGTGAGGCTACGACCTGGGGTGCTGGGGTCGACACTGTGGGCCTATATGATACGATGGGCGAGGTGGTGGGTGGTGGTGGCGCCGTGCATCATAGTGTTCATCGGCCAGCCGAGCCGTGTCACAGAGGGTAAGGGGGTTACGGTCCCTTACCCATACTTGCACCTCTGGAGTCAGTCCACTGAAGACCTGCTCTAGCAAATGCAGCAGTTCTTCCATGGTTGTGGCTCGGTTAGCCTGAACCCATCCAATGGCTGCTCTCTACCGTCGACAAGTCCACTCGTCGTGGGAGTCCTTCTCCTGTTTGTTGAGCTCCCAAAATTGGCATTGGTATGCCTCTGGGGTGATAGCATATCGCATTAAGATGGCCTGCTTCACCAGGTGGTAATCTTTGCTGTCCTCATCTGGTACTACCGGTACGCCTGTGCGGCATGGCAAGACAATCTGCCTGCCAACAGAGGTACTTAGTCTGCTCGTCCAACGTCATCTAAGTGGCACAGTCTTTCAAAATCTTGAAGGTACCCATCAATACCCTCTTCTGTGTATGTGACAGCTTTAAATGCATTGTATGGGAGCTTCGCTTTTCCTTGTGTGTTGACCATTACTGCTGGTGACTCCTCTCTGGATCGCTGATCGTCTAGTTGTAGCTGTGTTGCCTGTTGTCTATTGGCCAATATGTAATCTTGTACCTCCGCCATCACGCTTGTTACAGTTTCTTCTGATGGTGGTTCCCGATAAAATGCCAGCCATATCCTTAGTTCCCTTTTAACTTCGCTTTCCTCCATCTCTGGTGAAGGTACAGCTCTGCTGGCTCGGTCTCCCTCCATCAGTTTGGCACATCAGAATAGTTTTCACTTTATTGCTGGCTATCTTGACCCTTGCTTCCAAAAGTTCCTTTAAAGTTGTTTGTTTTAGGGCTGCATAGTTCGTCTCCATTCATTCGTATAGACAAACTGTACACAAATCCGCTGCTTGTGTACGAACTGCTGCATCGTTGTGAGGCTTGTATCCCGTCACCTGCCACTAATGTAGTGGAGATGCAATATTACACTCAATATCTCCGCTGGTAGACTAAAATATCCAAGAGAAGCACTGTACAGTCTCATAATCCCAATCTCCCCATACTGGGCGATACACAGTTGGGAGTAAAAAACACATCACTTATTTTCTCACACACAGATAAATATACATCCTGGGAAAACAGGAAATCCACACAGGTAAATAAACACATGCACATATTTGGCCACACAGTACAGAGAGAGAGAACAATAGTTGCATTCACATCACACAACTCCGGGTGCCTAGCTGGCTACTCTCACACAATAACAGGCATTACCCTATAGTACAGAGATTGATAGGATCATCCCTCTCTTTGCCCTATCTGCCTCCACGAGGTCTACCAGATAGCTACCAAGTAATCCACCATGAGTCTGGCAAAGCAAAGCTTAACCCTTTCCTTGCCGTACCCTGTAGCTTTGTGTATTACACCCTGCTCTCTGTATATTAACACATACCAATAACACAATGTCTTTGTAATAAGACTAGGTAGCTGGTTATTGACACACCTGCGAGATCATCTCGCAAGCTTTCACTTGATCTGTTCAGCCATTGGCTGAGTCAAACACATTGCTCCGTGTTTGACTAATTGATCTTAGGACGGCAGTGCGAGCAACGTGGGCGAGACTGGGCTACGATATGCCGTGTCTAGCACGTTGCTCGCAGCCCTTCTAATTTATTAACATTATAACTTGGGAGCTTTTGATGCACATAGGGCTTAAGAACTACACTTGCGACATACGAGGCAGGAATTTAATAGGGCTGATAGATAGCACGAATATTGCTACAATCGAATATTTTTTGGAATTATACATGGGGACAAATCCCAGATGAATGCTCAGTTTTTTGTGTTTGTTGAATTAACGACACTGACATGTCAGCTCCAGGTGTAAATGGATGCGTCATTATATCCACGAAGCAGACAAATCACTTTCATTCCTGGGCGCAATAACAGTAATCAAGCAATAGAGAGTCCATATATTGGTGTGCCCACTGCAGCCTATGCAGTTACAGAACGCAGACGGAAACAAGATAGCATTAGGAGCCAAGAACGATCAAGACCATGAACCAAAGAATAGATCACATCTAGCATATGATAGCTAATCTGAGTTACATTTAGGAAAATCATACAAGTTCAAGCCTAAATGTCAGATAGTTAGGAATGAACACATAACAATGTATTATTCATCATACTAATGAAATATACCTTTATTTTCCATCTTTCAGCATCCAGGAGGAGGTCTGGGTCCAGTGGCGAGCCAGAGGCTGGGGAGTCAGCTCCATCGGAGCAGGAAGTGGAGGAGCATGCCCCCGCTCAGCAGGAACCGGCACAGGGGGAGGAGGAAGGAAGAGGATTTGAGGGCACTGGCTTGGAGGAGGAGGATGTTTTATGGGTGTTCAGGTCACCATCCGTACCTCCGGCAACCCTGCTGGGATTCAACCACACTATCCTCCTCCTCCAAAGACTGCAAATCTCGCCATGTCACTCCAACCGGACATATAGCGACCAGACCAGCAAGCCACCACCTCCTTCCCCTCACAGAAGTGAGCTGGCCTGGCCGCTACCACCACCACCACCAGGCCTACTCACATCACCGCAAGTTCCGCCCCAGGCTCCAGCCGGGCCCCAGACCCTCCCCACTCCATCACTTCCTCCTCCTCACCTGGCCACGCCCCACAGGTCTCCATCCCCCACATCAGCCCAGGTTGCGCAGGCTGAGATGCTGGTCCTCATGCAGCAGCAGGTGGACTTACTTCTGGGGATCCAGGCCAGAATCTCTGTCAACCATGCAGAGTTTATGCGCAGCATGGCAAGGAGCAATAGGGAGGAGAGGAGGCATCATCTAATGACAGAGTCCTATCTGGCCGGGCTGGTCAGGATAGGACTTGTCCCCAGCCCTGCCTCCTCTATCCCGTAGGCATCCGCAGGACACCGGCAGCCCAGCCACTTGTTGTGTCGCTGCCTCCCGGGGGTTTTGCTTCTTCCCCACCACTACCACCAGCAGGGAGGCGACAGCCAGCCGCAAACAATGTGGGTCCTGTGGCTAGGCGGAGGAGGACATAGGGCCTGCGCATATGTTTATGCCTTCTCAACAGCACTCCTCAGTGACAATCTATTTGTCACAATGTTAACTTAATCTAGCCTGGCGACAGAGTCTTGGATCTAGGCCTATGTGATAGTGATATTTTGTATGCAGATGGCTACCTCCCATCACATGGTCCATGATACTTTTCTCTGTGGACATGTAGGGTTCTGTTTAACATGTCACCAATTGATAGTCACTGAGGAATGCTGTTGAGAAGAGATGCAGCAGATTTTTCAAGCCTTAGTTTGCTTGTTTGGTTGTTTTTTTTCTCTTTTTTTGTTTTAGGTACAATTAAGGTCCATGAAGGTATCTTCTGCATCTGCAAGCATTGTGGAGGAAATGTATGAGGTGTAAGGCTTTCCCAGTGCCTCTCAGGTAGACATCATATAGCCACATATCTAAGACATGATTGTTTTTAGCTGAAATGTAGACTAATACCACTATGGCGGTGGACTTGCAAAGTCTCACAATGGCATGTTAATGACAGCCAGCATTAATATATGCACTAGTGAAGCATGTGATCCTGACCTCAATATCGTTTTGAGAACAGATCCTTGGGTCTGATGTAAGTAACATTGAATCTGGCTGCTAACCTTTGTGTCCTCTCCGTATTAATGGCTATTTGCCCATATTACTGATTATCCAGAGACCTAGCTAATAGTAATGCTTGCAGATGCGAATCAGGAGAGTTGATATATTGTTACATTTCCAGTATTTAGCACTGTACTGTATATGCATGTTGATTTTTTTTTTTTTTCCTCCTCCGCCTTTTTTTAGTTGACCACTTTTTTTCTGATTTTTGTTTTTGTCAACACACTGTATGTGTGAAACTTTATTGGATTGCACGGTCCAGAGGTTGAAACATCTGTTTCATTGAGTAGATCTAGACAAGTTGTAAGTGCTATGCACATTAATGATTTCTTCAATTAAATGGAGTGATTTCTGATGATCCTTTTTTTCCAACAGATTCCGGTTGCAGTTGTGTGACCCTGGTAGGTGCTTTGCATAATGCTTATTCTAGACTATCACATTACCCCCTGTAGGTATCCCCTTTTTCCCACAAGCCTCTTGCTCTTCCAGGATCTGCCCACACCACACCCAAGATATTAATTGCACAGTCTTGACCATTTCTGATTGTGGTCTGTGTATGAAATAAAGCTTTGTTTTACCGTTCTAACCGTGTCAGTGTGTTTTCAATGGTTGGGGTTATGGAACATCCACACACATCACATTAGTGTCAAAATCCTATATCTGTAAACTAATGTCCCTAATTACCATGCAATAGATCAATACATATAAAAAGAATAATAGTCATAATAGCATTAGATATCATATAATACTATATATCATATATAATTATAATAAAGGGTTAATACACAAGTCCAATTAGTGATACTGTGGAGTATGAACATTCCCCTGAGAGCCTAAAAGGAATATGACAGGTGATACTGGATTGGATTGCCAGTTCCTTCTCTAGTGCTTTTGATTTTTCTGACCTCTCTGCTATGACCTGCCCACCTAGAGTGACCCTACATGGTATAGCTCACAGCTTCATTGCAGTGTTTAAAAGGTGTCTGTAAACCCTTTGCGGATCCTATTTGGATCCAATAATGTTTTTGCCTCCATTTGCGGGTTACGGGCTTGAACGCCATGGCGTCTTTGGCAATACATTGCAATTTAATAGCGAAATTGGAACATAGCACTTACTGGCTTGAACGAACAAAGGATTTGCAGGCGCACGGTACCCCAGCGGCCGGCCTTAACTATTTGTGTGCCGTGGGCCCTTTAAGGACCCACGGCAGGGAATTTAAAATGCAGCGGGGACCCCCAACATCGGGGAGTTGATTTTAGGTGCCGGGGGTACTTGAACCTTCCTCCGGCCTCTAAACCTACCCCCTGCTCCCCAAATACATGCCCGTGCTGCAGGGGGGAGGTTTAAAGGCTGGAGGGAGGTTCAGCCAGCGTAAAGACTTTTGGAGCCTTTGTGGGTGCTCTGGAGCATCCGTGGTGCTTTGGGCTCTGTTTCTGTGTCACGGGCTAGTTTGCGGGGCACTTTGTGGCAATTTAATTGCATTATTGGAACGTAGCGGGATAGATCAAAGGGTTGCGTGCTGCGATCTTCCACATTGCACAAAACGTATCGGCTGGCCTGCGTTCTAACATGCAGGCCGGCAACATAGAGGTTTACAAGGTTAATTTCACTACAGGCTACTTTTTAAAATGTAGCCCAAATTTAATGAGGCAGCATGACTGCTGTATAGTTGGCTGTGTAGTTTTGTTGTTGCATAGTAATTATACCTTGTTCTTGACACATGTCCAGCTTTAGACTATAGTTTTATACAAGGATAGGAGGCTAATGCTGAATTCATCTCATCTGCAATTTTGACATGTATTTTAATTAGGTAAATTAAATATGTAGATGATGTATATGGGCCATAATGGTTCAGCAAACAGGAAGCTTTTAGTATTATTTTTTGCCACATGTCCTGGAACCATGACCCCAACTTTCAGTGTTCTCACTTACCTTCATCTTGAAAAGCTATTTGGGTAATTCTATTCTGCTGTCTGATTGATCCATAGGTCATGTACTAAACAATGAGTTAGTTTAATTGGACTCTGGTTGGTGGACTCAGATAGCCCAAGGTCTGCAGGTCAACTTCCATTTTAGAGAAAGGCAACATAACAATAATTGAAAGCAGAACATTAATAAATAAAGACCATGGGCCCTAATATATTGGCCAATTTGTAAATTTATACACACTTAAACTGCTCTTAATATTGCCACATATTCTATTACCTACCAGCAACCCGATTACGAGTTACCCACCCACAATCACTACGGGCTAACCAAATTTACAAAACCGGCCTTAGAACTCCATTGGTTTTACAACAGCTCATATATTATGAGTGCTAACTAATTAAAATTACACAAAATCAATATTCTATTAGACCTGTAGCGCTAGATCGCAAAAAAAGTATCCTATTTCTGTCAAAAAATTTACAAATTCTAAATACTGTAGGACTCGCAAAGGCATTTTTAACATGTATTAAAGCTTTAACAACAATTAAACACACAATACTTTACTTTAAAATCATGGGAATGCATGGAAATACATTAGAATTAATTACACAACAGTCTCCAAGGAAAAAATTGGCATTTTTTTTATTATCATATTTTGGACATGTACTGTGTCTTTTAATTGTTTTATGCAAGCTACATGAAGCAATTAAAGACACAGTACATGCACTTACAATTTATTTGGCAAATTTAATCTTACATTAAATACTTAGGGCCTCCTTAAATTCTCCCTCGTAGCTCTCTCGGTCCTCGCAAAAGGCATTTTTTTGCTGTTTGCGAGTACCGAATCCCTCGCAGCCTGCTTTGCGAGATGACCCCGAAAAATGTCAGAGAATAGGCTCCGAGAGAGCTACGAAGTCACACGCAGCCTTAAATCTTCTTAAATCCCTACGGGCACAAAAAGTGCCAGAAAGGGATCCTAAAGCCTTTACATGCTGCCTCGGAGCAGCCCAGAGACAACCGTCTGAGGCTCCCCCCTGCTCCCTATACACATCCCCATGCTGCAGGGGTCCCTTTCGGGACCCCTGCAGCAACCCCACATTAACCCCTTGCAGCGGGGGGTCCCCGATCTGCATAGATCAGGCCCCTGCTGCATTTAAAAATTGTAAATTCCCCGCCGCGGCTCCTTAAAGGGCCCGCGGCACACTATTAACAATACCGGCTGCGCCAAATAAAATTAACCCCCTCTATGCTGGGGGTCCCCATCGGGACCCCCGAAGTGTGCCCACATTAACCCCTTGCTGCAGGGGTCCATAGGGACCCCCGCAGCCCCCCCACATTAACCCCTTGCGGGGGCCCCCGATCGACACCGATCGTGACCCTGCTGCATTCAAATGTTTAAATTTCCCGCCCCGTGGGTCCTTAAAGGACCGTAAAGGTCCTGAAAGGGCTCGCACTAAAAAATATTAACCCCAGGCAAATAAAATTAACCCCATAACTCATGGGGGTCAATACAGACCCCCATAAGCACTTAATTAACCCCATAACTCATGGGGGTCAATACAGACCCCCATAAGCCAATAATTAACCCTATAACTCATGGGGGTCAATACAGACCCCCATAAGTATTTAATTAACCCTATAACTCATGGGGGTTAATACAGCCCCCCATAAGGACTTAATTAACCCTATAACTCATGGGGGTCAATACAGACCCCCATAAGCACGTAACCCTATAACTCATGAGGGTCAATACAGACCCCCATAAGCCTCTATTTAACCCCATCTGTACCATAAGGGTATATTATGACCCTTATGGGGCTGTTAAAACCCTAACATTAACCATATAAGTGCCATGACGGTCCTCAAGGACCATCATGACACTAACTACAAACACAACACTATAACCCCCAATAAACCATTAAATCTAAACTAACCCCCCCTCTACACTAATCTATTAACACTTACACTACCTACCTACACTACCTACCCCCTAATAAACCCCCCACCACTCTAATGACAGAAAATAAAGCCTCTTATTTACGAGGCTGGAATTTAATAAAGCTGTTAGGGTTTAATATTACCCCAAGATTATCCAATCTCTATAGAGCTAACTATATTACTTTGTTCAAAATGCTGAGGCAAAACTTCATACATTGGTCTAAATGCAAAATTTCATGGCTAGGCAGAATAATCTTGGTTACCCTACCACGGCTCCGATACCTCTTCCGCTCTCTACCAATAGCAATTAACATGAAGGACATGGAGAAGTTCCAACATCAAACCCTTAAATTCATCTGGCATAATAAATCCCAAAGAATTGAGCAAAAATCTAACAGAGGCCTCTCATGCACAAATTTCAAACTTTACTCCAAAGTTTCTCAAATCTCTTTCATACCAATAGCCTATACCCAAACCCTTATCCTTGTTAGGGAAACTAACAAACCCCTTTATTAAGCTGTCCCTTACACATTAAACTTGGCAAACCAAAAAGCATGGCCTAAATTCTAAATTTTCTACTCTCATCCACAATTTACAACCCATATCACAACAACCACCCTAACTTGGTGGAAATCAAATGGTCTACTTAGAACAGGCTCTTGGTGCACAGGTGATCAGATCCTGACATTTGTCAGGAAGTGTTCACAATGGCTTCTGATATATTTGTCCCAATTACTCCATATGCTGAGATGGGCCTGCTGGGCCGCCAAATACCATCTCCCAACACTTCTCAAAATAAACTCTTCCAATTTCTAATGTTGGCGACAAAGAGCCACATTGCACATCAATGGAAATCGACCTCCCTACATAGCCAAGCAATTATCAACAAAATAAATTATCTTCTTACCAATGAAAGACTTTTCGAGGACTATCTACACATTTTATTTAACACTTGGAACCCATGTCTAGATTCTATATATAGCATATCAATAACTTAACCTTAATATCAATAACTTAACCTTCATAGACTCCTATATACCCCAGAAAGGATCACATACTAGGGGCCCTATTAAATTTAAAGCCCTCAGCGGCCGTGGTACAGCAGCAAAGCCTGCATGCTTGAAATTTGGTAGTTTCAGAGCGATTAAATTAGACAAGCCTGCAACATACGTGGCCGACGTCCAAATCTGTACCTTACATAAATTTTCCTTTTATTTTGAAATACAATATTGTGTTTATATTTGCTTTTACAGTGCTACGGACAGGACTTTAACCCCCTTGTGGGTCCTCTCTAGTACCCATAGGATTTTTGGCTCCATTTGCCGTTTACGGGTTTGAACGCCAGTGCGTCTTTTGGGAATCGTTGCAATTTAATAGCTATTTACGATAGTAACATTTCCGCGCTTGACAGATCAAAGGCATAGCTGTGACTGAGTTCAGATTTTGACGGCCCGTAGGGTTTTTCCCGCCTGTAACCCGCAGATCGTTTGTGGGTAGCTGAAAGAGGCCAATTTAACAGCCATAAATTTTACGGGCTACTTTACGGGCTACAGGAACTCAAAATCCCCGAATTTAATATGGCCCTAACTTGGTTGGACTGGTCCTGGAGGCGACGGACCAAGGTGAGCTGTGAAAAAAAGCTGAATTTAAACGTATACCTGACGCAGAGACAATAGAGACATTTGTTAATTACCCCCCCACTTATATTAGTATTCAAGATCACCATTGAGAAAGGCCAAGACTTGGCCGAAACGTATCTGGTAGGATCCAATTTGATCTTTGTATCTTTGATTATAATTACATTATCTATTTATTTAATTGTTGCTCCTATTTTACCTATTTTCACCATATTGGTCCTATTTTTTCCGGATGTGAGAGGCTCCATGGATGGGTCTCAATTAGATCCACCATTATAAGATTAGAGCAAACATTATATGAATTGTCATTTGTGCTGACCCTAAACTCACTGATATTGGATCATCTTAAGTGAGGCTTGCTAACCTCAACAATAGATGTCTCAGTCTGGGGAGTGAGGTCTGGATCTGTGTGTGTACACTGAAGCACTAAGACAGTTTCTATTATTTGTTTTTTTATCTCTAATTGTAAAAGTATCACTGTAACAATTGATATATTGGATATTGGACTATTGAGACAGTAAACATTGGGCCGTCTGGATTAAAAAACCAAGCAACATAAGGACGACTGGACAATATCTGTGACATCTCGTATATCACATGAATTGATATCATATTGAATGTGAGTGTAATGGTTTTAATTATTTGCTATAATAAACCTTGATGTACATATTTCACGATTGGTTTGGCTTTGCGCTTGTCCTTCCCACCCCTCTTCTTGTTTTTTTTTGGCTTTTGGAGTACTTTGTGGACAGTACTTGTCTGGAGGTAGCAGCATCGCAACCAGGGTTGAATTTATTGGAGGACACACTTTAATTACACTTGAGACTATTCCGGACACAACCGGGAAGAAGAAAGGACACTATTTGGAGAACTATACCATTCCAAAGTGAGACAATTTGTATTTAATTTCCATCACTTTCCCGCATAGTGGATTTGTTTGGTGTGACAATTGAATAACCTCAGATTAATATCCACTTCGCTTTTCTCTATCTTTACCCATCACTGCAAGAGCCATCTTTATATATTTAATTGCACTGTCCTCTTGATATGACTTGTGGAGGGCTATAGACATAGCAATCAACCCTTTTGGGAAGTTGCTTTTACTTATTTGTTTACACTTATATTAGTAGTACACTTAATAGTTAAGAATTGTATAACCTTAAAAATAAAAATAAACTCAAGTAAAGGCCTACATTTCAGACGTGATAGCTACCAGAGATAATTACAAAGAGCCTCATTCAATTGAGCAATTGTAAGTTACAGTGGCCTGTAAGGGAGGTCGTAAGTTAATTTGCTATTCAATTGCCGTATTTTTGCGATTCGCAACCGCTCTACGGACTACGGCCTTGAAATTCTTGCGGTTGTTATAACCGTAACTTACAGCCCATCTAAGCCTTTGATCTTTCACATCCGCAAGAGTTACAATTGCTAAAATTGCAAATCACTATTCAATTGCTATAATTCCGCAAACCTGCAAATGTTTTCACACCCATAAATGGCAAATGTAGAAGAAAATCCCGCGAGTACTAGAGAAGACCCGCCATGGGGTTAAAGTTATATCCCTAGCAATGTAAAAGCAAATAATAAATCAATACTGCACTGTAAATGATAGGGAAAGCGATGAAAGACATTAGATTTAATTGCACAACAGTCTCAAGTTTGCAAATCGGCAATCAAAAGTAATTTCATTTCGGGGTTCGATCGATCTCGGGAATCAATGAGGTTATACATATTAGGTCACCCACATGGACTAGAACAGTATCTGCATTCATTTTTATTATTTTGTGTTTTGCGGTTTGGCGAGTCCTATCGCATATAAGACCTCCAAATGCTAATTGCTTGACATGTAACCTCCATCTTATTACGTTAGTCTATTGACTGTTTCAAAATGGGTAGTTTCTTAATTGATCATGTTCCCGCCCTGAACTGCTACGTTCAAGTGCAAGGTGTACAGTTACGGCTTTCGGCCCGTAACTTGCGGGCTTGATCAATTGAATAGCACCGGAATTGTAGCAGACTGCGAGCCCACCGCAGGCCCGCTGAAGTGCGGCCTATATACAGCGAGATGCGGCCTTCAAATTGAATGAGGCACAAATAATGTATATAAATAATATGTGCTCCATGCCTTATGTGGAAAATGACATAAGTATGTATATTCACTATCTACCTTACTTTGTTTTACCTTTATATAACTATCTTTGTTGTCATAAATCTGCCTTTACCGAATAAAACTGATTGAGAAAAAAAAAAGACACAATACACGACCAATTAGCAAGGAAAAAAACAGGAAACAGCCTTACAAATAATATGTTACACTAACAGAGGCTCCAATGTGGTCTTGAAAAATACTAATATATTAATTTACATATTTCAGTCATCATATCTATATTATAACTTAAACTATTGGCAATATTACACCGCCACATGACATATATCAAGTACCAGGGGAACATACACCACACTACGCAAGAGGTTAATAGCAATCTGCCAACACAAAGGGACCACAACAGCTGCTCTAATGCAATGAATATTAAAGGGATAGACACACCCAAATAATACTCAGCAACACTATTGATCTTCACCACAGCACACTACTGACCCAGGTCATCTACCTACATCCATTAGAAGGTATGGCATCTACAACAAGACCTTAGCTCAAATAAAATGGGGTCGGCGAAATTTCAGCATATGCAGCCTCTGCCCTCTAATACAGGAGGAGGTGACATTGATCCTGCCTACATGGGTATATTACTATATAGCACAGGACAGACACTGCATTGTCCCAGTTAGCATGTAAGGAACGCACTGTTAGAGGCACAGGGACATGGGGATTCAGGGACAAATCAGGACAAGGGGGATTGCACTAATCTGTTCAAGTTCTTCATGAAGACCCACAAACACACTTGGAGGCTATGGAGAGGCACATGGAGCAACAGTAAACTCACATCCATCAAGGCCAATCTTAGGTACAACCATCCTGTCAAGACCCTCACCATTGCTACAGGTCATGTGGCAAGATGAATAACAACAATAATTTTATGAAATTATATCAAGTGTTCTTTTATTAACTAATTAGTACTTTTCATGCGTATTAACTCACAAACGTCACTATGTTCTTCAAGCATTATGTCCGGAATGGTGAGAAAAACACATAAAATAGTGGAAATGATTAATGCATGTGATCACTGTGAAACTATGTCTGTGTCCATGTAATGAGCTGTAATGTTAACATTACATTGTTTTGTAAAGTAAATATGGATAATTATTTCAGATATTTATTTCTACCTATGGATATATGATCTTTAAATAAAAATTATGTATGTTGATGTCCCAACACATTAACCATTGAGAAGACACAGATATAGTGATAACAGGATAACAAAACTTTATTATATACACAAAGCACATTCAGGACTATATACGACTTTGCATTAATATCATGGGTGTGGTGTGGACGGATCCCGGAAGGGCAAGAAGCTAACCGCTAAGGGGTTAAAGGTAATACTGTATAATACTACTAGGGTCACATGTGGTCACTACACCACAGTAAGCTGAATCTAATAAATACAAATATCATCATACATCACTTCATTTACTACTGCTCAATTACCTTATATAAATACATCAATGGTCAGTATAAAGATTTGTCAAGGGAGCTTTTGGTGCCAAGAGGTTTTCAACTGACAAGAGGACATTCCTTAAGGTTAGAAGTAAAAAAGATTTCACCTTAAAGAAAGAAAAGGGTTCTTTACAGTAAGGGTGGTTAATCTGTGGAATTCTCTACCAGAGGAGGTGGTGACAGCGGATTCAATAGATAACTTTAAAAGGGGACTGGATTTATTTCTAATTAAAAAGGGAATTCAGGGTTATCTTGGATAGTTAGAGAGACAGAGTTGATCCATGGAGAAATCTGATCGCCGGTGTCTGGTGTCAGGAGGGAATTATTTTTTTATTTTCCTTTGAGGCGAATGGCTGGGTCTCACTTGTTTTTTTTTTCTGTTTGCCTTCCTCTGGATTAACTAATAATTAAAAAAAATAAATAAAAAAAATAAATAATTGATTAATAATTAATTTCACAACTAATAAATTAATTTAATCTGCATATTGCAGATCAGAGGAGATCTTAAAAGGTTGAACTTGATGGACTGAAAGTCATTTTTCAACCTTAGTTACTATGTAACTATGTAACTATGTAATTAATTATACAGATGCATAAACATCTGGACTATGTAATCCAATCCAGTTTCACACATAGAGTGTGTTCTGAAAAACTGAAATAAAGGTGGTCAGAACATAATAAAGGCAGAGTAGGATAAAAATGCATGTACAGTGCAGTGCTACATACCGTAATTGTAACAATATACCAACCTGATCTTCATCTGCAAGCATTAAAAACCATTAGGTAGATGTCATCGCTACCTTGTCGTGGTGAAGGGGCTTGTGTACTTCAATGAAGCTGTGAGCTATACCACGTAGGGCCATGATGGGCAGGTCATGGCAGAGAGGTGAGACAAATCACAATCCACTGAAGAAGGAACTGACAACCCACTACAGTATCTTTGCTAAGAAAACTTTATGGACAGGCACAACCAGAGACGTAACGATATGGCACCGGAAGATGAGCCCCTCAGGTCAGAAGGTGCATACCACATTACTGAGGAAGAGCAGAGGGCAAGTACAGGTAACACCAGATCTAATGAAGTGGTTGGGTCAAAGATAAAATGATACCCAGCTGCGGGTATGTCTGGAGGCAAAAAGAAAGTCTGATGCTGCAAAGAACAATTCAGCATAGGAACCTGGAATGTTAGAACTATGAACCAAGGCAAACTAGATGTGGTCAAGAATGAAATGACAAGGTTAAACATTGATATCCCGGGAATTGGTGAACTTAAATGGACTGGAATGGAACATTTCACATCAGACAACCACCAGATTTTTTACTGTGGTCCAGAATCCTGCAGAAGAAATGGAGTAGCCATCCTAGTCAATCAAAGACTGGCCAAAGCAGTGCTCGGTTACAATCCAATAAATGAAAGAATGATCTCAATTCAACTTCAAGGCAAGCCACATAATATCACAGTGATCCAGGTCCATGCTCCAACCATTGGTGCAGAAGTGGCTGAAGTTGTCCAGTTCTTCGAAGACATACAACACGGCATAGATATAACACCAAGACAAGATGTTACTATCATCATACGAAATTGGAATGCTAAAGTAGGGAACCAAAGGACACCTGGAATAACTTGGCCTTGGAGTACAAAATGAAGCAGGTCAGAGATTAGTAGAATTTTGGCAAACACCCTCTTCCAACAGCCTCTGAGATGATTCTACACATGGACATCACCAGATGGACAACATAGAAATCAGATTGACTATATACTTTGCAGCCAAAGATGGAGGAGCTCTATACAGTCAGCAAAAACAAGACCTGGAGCTGACTGCAGCTCAGACCACGAGCTTCTTATTGCAAAGTTGAAAATTAAACTGAAGAAAAGAGGGGAAACCATCAGACCAAGTAGATACAAAATAAATAATATCCCCTGTGAATATGCAGTGGAAGTAATGAATAGATTTAAGGGACTAGACATGGAAGATTGAATGTCTGAAGAACTTTGGACTGAAGTTTGCAACATTATCCAGGAAACAGCAACAAAGAATATCCCTAAAAGAAAGAAAAGTAAGAAGTCAAACTGGCTATCTGATGAGGCTTTGAAAGTAGCCAAGGAAAGAAGTAAAGCGAAAGGTAGTGGAGATAGGAAAAGATTTGTCCAACTGAATGCAGAATTCCAGAGGATAGCAAGAATAGACAAGGAGACATTCTACAATGAACAATGTAAGGAGACTGAAGAAGATAACCGAATGGGTAAATCAAGAGATCTCTTCAAGAAAATTGGGAACCTAAAAAGGCACCTTTAATGCAAAAGTGGACGTGATAAAAGGCAAATATGGTAGGGACTTAACAGAAGAAGATCAGATAAAGAAGAGGTGGCAGGAATACACTGATGATCTATACAGGAAGGACCTTAACAGCAATGATCACCTCAGTAGTTTGTCCAATGAGCTGGAGCCAGACATCTTGGATAGCGAAGTGAGATGAGCCCTAGGATGTCTTGCTAATAATAAGGTTGCAGGAGGTGATGGAATCCCAAATGAACTATTCAAAATTCTACAGGATGGTGCTGTGAAAGTCTTAAGCCAACACATTTGGAAAACTCCAATTATCAAACAATTGCACTCATTTTACATGCCAGCAAGGTATTGCTTAAGATTCTACAAGCTCCAAATATGGACCAGGAACTACCAGGGGGCAAGTCGGGCACAAGAGATCAAATTGCCAATGTCCGCTGGATAATAGAGAAAGCAAGAGAGTTCCAAAAAAACATTTACTTCTGCTTCATACACTATTCTAAAACCTTTCACTGTGTGGATCACAACAAAATGTGGCATGTCCTTAAAGAGATGGGAATACCAGATCATCTCATCCTCCTGCTAAAGAATCTGTATGTCGACCAAGAAGCCACGGTCAGAACTGAACATAGGACAACAGAATGGTTCAAGATCGGAAAAGGAGTGCGACAAGGTTATATATTGTCACCTTATTTATTCAACTTATATGCAGAATACATCATGGTTAAGGCTGGACTGGCTGAATCCAAAACCGGAATCAATATTGCTGGAAGGAATATCAACAATCTCAGATACGCCGATGATACTACTTTGATGACTGAAAGTGAAGAGGAACTAAAGGACTTATTGATGAGGGTAAAAGAAGAAAGTGCAAAAGTTGGCCTGCTGCTCAATGTTAAAAAGACTAAGATGATGGCAAACAGCAATCTCACTTCCTGGCAAAAAAACGCAGAAGTAGAGGCAGTGACAGGTTTTATTTTCCTTGGATTCAAGATCTCTGCTGATGGTGACTGTAGTCATAAAATTAAAAGACGTTTGCTTCTGGGGAGAAAAGCTATGGCAAGCTTGGACAAGCTAGTAAAAAGTAAAGATATTAAACTATTAAATGTCTTTGTAGTTCGAAATATTGTATTCCCAGTAGTAACATACGCATGTGAGAGCTGGACCATAAGGAAGTCTGAGTCTGAGCACCGTAAAAAAATTATACCTTTGAATTGTGGTGTTGGAGAAGACTGCTTAGAGTCTCTTGGCCCGAAAGAAATCCAATACATGAATACTTCAGGAAATCAAGACAAACTGTTCGCTAGAATGTATGATCATGAGGCTGAAGCTCAAATATTTTGGCCATATCATGAGACGGCAGGATTCCCTAGAAAAGACTCTGATGCTGGGAAAGATTGAAGGCACAAGAAGAAGGGGATGACAGAGGCAGAGATGGATAGATGAAGTCACTGAAACAATGAACATGAACTTGATGGAGCTCAGAGGGGCAGTGACTGAGAGATGTACCTGGTGTGCTGTGGTCCATAGAGTCACGGAGAGTCGGACACGACTAAATGACTAAACCATAACAACAGTTGTCATGATATATCACTAGCCATGACCACTAATAATGATGTGTCATTTCACAATGAATGCTTAGCTATGACCACAGTCAGTGGTCCTACTATACTATCACCATTTCCATCTAATATTTTTTATCAGCATTGATATCACATGCATCTGGTATACAGGTGTTAGCACATTTTAAATAATTCTAATGATAGCATAAGTTCAGAACACCTACCCATTAATATGGAGAGGACACAAAGATTAGCAGCCATAATCTATGTTACTAACATCATGCTTCACTAATGTATGTATTAATGCTGGCTTTGACTAATATGGCATGGGACTTTGCAAGTCCATAACCATAGCTGTATTGGTCTAAATTCATGCTAACAATAAAGTATCATAAAGCTGGATATATGATTTAATTAATATCATGTGAACTATATATTTAGAAAGGGGATGTAATTGATGGATGTCTATCTGATATCCAATGTGAATACATTTCAATTACTTTATATTTTTAACACTGCTTGCAGATTAAGAAGATGCCTTCATGGACATGAATTGTGCCTAAATAAAAAAATAAAAGAATGTTTAAAAAAGAATAAGGCGGGGCAGACGTGCACCACATCTGCTCCACAAATACTTTCCCTAAATCCGGGATTTAACTTGGTTTAGGGGGGTCAAACTCCCCTAACACACACACACACGTGTGCAGCGGACCCCCAGGAGCACGGGGACACCAAAAACGAACAGATTAGTCCGGGTGGAGGAGAAACCAGGAACGCGGCATTGTCAGACCTGCCCTACAGACCGACCCCAACTTGCAGGGTCAGCTGCCAACACAGAACCCCTGTCCCTAAGGTGGAGAAAGACCCGGCGGGGTAAATCTCACCTCGATACCCCATCCCACAATACACCCACTTCGTCAAAAGTGAGTACTGCAAGGGGGCCATAGGGGAGAGCCAGACAAGACAGGGGAGGCTGGGGCTCTGTCGGGGGGGCCCGAGACAGCATTCCACCCCGTGGGGGGCAAAGAGGCGAAACGGAGTGAGCCTCCGGAGGTCTGGTAGGGGAAGGGACCCCAGCAGGAGCCCAGCAGCCTGGCTCTGAAGAAGACGCTGAAACTAGCTGGGACGCCATCTTGGACTACGTGTCCACTCAGGGAAACCACAGACAGCGGCTGGGGATAAGCAAGGTACCCCCCCCCCCCCCCGAATCCCAAGAAGCCCTGAAGGAGTGGAGGGGTATCTATGAATCCCTAACATTCACAGGCAGGCCACAGTATTTTATTAAGAAGGGGGCCCAGGACATAGCCTCCCAGTCAGGCCCAAACAGGAGGTGTGCGGCCATTTTGTGCTTCAGTGTAGTGGAAGGGGAGCAGCACTAATCACCCTGGAAATGAATTGTGACCAGTGATCATGACGCATTTGCATTGCTGAACATTTTGGCCCTGGATTGAGCTATGCTTAACCTCCCTGTCAAAGCATAGGGTAAGCAAATACAGTGCCCTCTGGCTTCACTTAAGGGCTGGATAAATGCCGGTTAATCAATCACCACATGGCACACATCCAGGACTGTTATCACAGGTCTCCCTAGCCATGTCAAACTAATAAAGAAGAGAGGGCCCTAACTAGGATTGCACCTTACAGCTCTGCAATATGTCAATATGCTAATTTAATAAGAGAGGACAAGAAAATGGGAAACCCTGCTATAAACAAATAATCCTCCTATCTCAAAAGCTGGATCAACTACGAGGCCTCAGTAAACCACAAATGAGATAAGGCGGGGAAGATGAAGGGTAAAACACGCAAGAGCTTGGCAGCTAAAGGTATTCAAGAACACTTCCAAACGCTCCCAAAATCCCAACCCTCACCTCAGAGCCCCGCTGCAGACCTATCTGACAATTCGGATATGGAGGGGGAACAGAGAGGCACACTACAAGACGCGGAGATGATTGACAAAATTATGACAAGATTTGAAACCTTACTAAAGACCCAACTTTCCCAAGCCGTGCAGGACTTTAAGAAAGAAATCCAAGAGCTGGCACAGAGAACTCACCAATTAGAAAACCTCACGGATCAACTGGTCTCATCTCAAGATCAAGACAGGAAGGACATCTCAGCAAACTCTGCTAGAATCACCCTTCTGGAAAACAAACTAGAGGATGCTGAAAATCGCTCCCGTAGAAACAACATTTGCTTTAGAGGGATTGACAAACGGGTAACTAACCTAGAACCCTACATCAAGGAGGTGGCCTGGTCCTTGCTGCCGGGGGAAGAAGTTGAAGAGATCGAAATTGAAAGGGCACATAGGGCCCTAGGAGCATCCTTCAATCAAAGTCTACCCAAAGACACAATAGTCCGTTTCCTCCGACAAAAAACAAGGGATAACATCCTCTCTGCCGCCAGAAATGTTTCACAAGTTGTTGGCCCAGATGGATCTCACCTGCAGGTTTTTGCTGATATTGCACCAACCACCCTGAACAGACGCAGGGAAATGAAACCGGCTTTAAATGTTCTTATAAAAAACAAGATCCCATATAAATGGGGTTTCCCATTTCGCTTGCTCTTCCAAGCTGGAGGTTCCACCTACTCCGTATTCTCTCTGGAGGACTGTCAGAAACATTTGATCCATCTCAATCTTGCAACCATGGAAGAGTTTCGTGAACAACGAGCAGTGAGGCCAAAGGACAGACCCTCTAGGCAGTGGACTGATGTACCGATCCACAAAAAACAAAGAAACCACAGAGACGCTGTATGCACGCCACAATCCGAGCCGGGGACTTCTGGCAAGTCCACCCCAGGCACTCCCTCCACACCGGTGCAGGAAGGGTGAACTTTTACAATATTCAGAAACTTGAGACATATTAAAATAATGTATAAAGGGTCTAACATTTGCTAGTAAACCTAGGGCTATATTCTAATGTCATTACATTTTGTAAGTTGGAGTATATATTGCTAGATATAACACCAGAGAAAAGTGAACAAATTCTCAAAGAGACTATAGATCTGGGTATGTCTTATTCTCATAGTTTTTACGTTTCTCCAGGGATGGGCTTTCTCCAGGGTTGATGTTCTGTAGTGTAAATGTATTAATGGTCTAGTCAAGTACTATTCAGTTGTATTCTTTTTCCTCATACTAGGGTCAGGAGGAGGAGTGTGTTTCCTATCCACCCTAGGCACTTAGGTGCTATCGGTAAATTATAATGAGGATCAATGCTCTTGAAATGTTTTTTGGTTATTGCCATCGGTTTAACTGTTATGTCTTAGTATTTTCTTACTGTTTTGTTAGCTTGCTGGCTGTCTCATTCTCTCCCTTCCTGAACGCAAGACTCCCCAGAGGTAATTCCATCAGGTTAGAAGGCAGTCCTCATTCAGTCAATACTCTCTCAGGCGGTAGGTCTGCCGGGCTATGGAACTATCCACTCTCCCAGCCATTCACACCAGGCCACAAGGCTATCAGGATTTCTCCATTGGATTGGGGTAAGTCAGGACAACACCTCACCTCACCACAAACATGGCGGTAAACCAGAACAATTTAGACATAGTATTCCTGACACACAATGTCAAGGGTTTTAACTCCCCTTTTAAACGTTGCAAAGCCTTTCTCTCTTATAAGGATAGTAACCCCTCTCTCATATTCATGCAGGAGACTCACTTTGTACACAACAATCATCCAAATTTTCTACATAAGAATTATCCTACAGTCATCCTAGCCAACCAAAGAACTAAAAAAGGAGGTGCGGCCATACTCCTTCACAGGAACTTCCCTTTTACATTAGAGAACAAACAGATAGACCCGGCAGGCAGTTTTGTAATAATAACTGGACTAGTCCAGGGTATTAAGACAACCCTGGTCTCTATCTACGCCCCTACAACAAACCCTCATCAGACTGTCATAAAGGTGCTAAAAACTCTAGATAAACCAGGATTGGGAAAAATAATAATTGGGGGGGGACCTGAACTTGGCGATGGACCCAATACAAGATAGGTCAAGGGAAGGGGGACAAGAGAGGTTTTCTAGAAAACTGCAGATAATTAATTAAGCGCCTACTTCTTAAGCTAAACTTGACAGACGTATGGAGGGAAACTCACCCCACGGCTAAGGAATACTCCTTTTTCTCCCAGGTACATAATACCTATTCCAGGATAGACTACATTCTTGCAGATTCCTCCCTGTTAGACCAAGTAAAGAAATCCGAACTTATTCCATGTACATGGTCAGACCACGCCGCTGTAAAGCTAGCTTTGGACTGGGCTTCAGGGGGGAAGCCCACATTCTCGTGGAGGCTAAATGAACGACTTCTAGCTAACCCAGAGGTAAAGAAACAAATTTCACAGGATCTGGATTTGTTCTTTCAGGTTAATCTCTCCCCAGAGATAAGGGCAAGCATTATATGGGTCACACACAAGGCCTACATTAGGGGAACCCTTATCAAATTAGCATCCCAATACAAAAAACGAAGAAAAGCCAGAGAAATTGAACTACAAACAGAACTGACAAAACTTGAAAAAGTAAACCAATCCAAGCCGGATATCAAAAATAGACAGTTAATAGACAAGGTTAGGACAGACCTAGACGCTCTCCTCTCGGACCAAACTGAGAAAGCCCTAAGGTGGACTCAGCAAATTTTTTTCGATAAAGCTAACAAGCCAGGCCCACTCCTAGCCAAAAAGCTACAATCAAAAAGCACACAGAATAAAATCCATCAAATAAAAACGCGGGAGGGTGAGCTCACAGCTAAGTCTACTTTCACCAAATACTTTAACTCCCTCTATGAAGGCTCCGCAGCTCTTAACGGTAATGAAATAAAATCATTTCTAAATTCAAAGGATCTCCCCATCACAACGGGGGAAGAGCTGGGGGCCCTTAACGCCCCAATAACGCTAGACGAGGTTCGCAAAACGGTTCACAAACTTAAAGCTGCGAAATCTCCGGGGCCAGACGGGTTTTCCAATAATTATTACAAAGCATTTATAGATACCCTTGGCCCACACCTAGTCACACTCTTCAACAACATTCTGGCCGGAGAAAAAATACCTGCTGAGCTTAACGCTGCTGAAATTATACTATTCCCCAAGGAAGGTAGGGACCCCCTGGAAATGAAAAACTACAGGCCAATCTCACTTCTAAATTGTGATATGAAAATCCTCTCCAAAATTATGGCAGACAGATTGGCTTCTTTCTTGCCAAGATTGATTCACAATGACCAGGTAGGCTTCGTGGCCCACAGACAGGCAGGAGATAATATTAGGAAAGTCCTTAACCTCATACATAAAGCCAAAACCTCTAAAATACCTACGTGCCTTATGGCCTTCGATATAGAAAAGGCCTTTGATTCCCTAGAATGGCCCTATCTATTCGCGACCCTTAGTAAATTCGGTATCAGTGGCCAGTTCATCAACTTGCTGAATTCTTTCTATAGCTCCCCTTCGGCCAAATTGAAGCTCCCGGGTCCAGCGACTCCGAATATAAGAATAGGGCGGGGTACTAGGCAGGGATGCCCGCTATCCCCTTTGCTCTTCGCATTGGCAATGGAACCGCTGGCCGGGGAGATCAGGGCAAACTCAGGGATTTCCGGGATAAAGGTTGGACATCATCACTTCAAAATTGGCCTGTTCGCAGACAATCTACTCTGTGTGGTGTCCAAACCAAGTAAATCAGTTCCGGAACTCATTAAAACACTAGAAAGGTTTGGCCAAATCTCGAGACTAAAACTAAACTTAGAAAAAACTGAAACCCTGGCCATCGACGTTCCGGCAGCAGAAAAAAATAGTTTACATGAAAGTTATAAATTCAACTGGGACACTAAATATATAAACTATCTGGGGATAAGGTTAACGGCAAACCTGGGCGATCTATATAATGAGAATTATTCTAAGCTACTAAAAACCTTGATGGCTGATTTAGGCCGATGGACGAAATTTCGCCTGTCCTGGGTAGGGAGAATTAACACAATTAAAATGAACATTTTGCCCAGACTTCTTTACCTTTTTAGAACCCTCCCAATTCAGGTTAAACACAAAGAGTTATCTAAATTCCAAAGGCATATCTTTAGGTTCATCTGGAACCAAGGCACATCACGAATCGCGAAAAAAATCATGTATCTACACAAATTAGATGGAGGTCTATCCTGCCCTAACATTAAATTTTATTACAAGGCCGCTCAATTATCCTTTCTACCAATCGCCCATTCAGCGACCCATCAGCCGGCGTGGATTTACATAGAAAACCAATCAATGAAACCGTTGACTTGGGACTCTATTATGTGGTTGTCAGAAACTCCCCCCAAAATTAAAGACATTTCCAATCCCATAATAAAACATACTCTGACATGCTGGAAATGGGCCCGCGAACACACAAATTTATTCCCAAAACCATCCTACATGATCTCACTCCTTAATCATCCCCAGATGTCAGTTAGCCTAAATCTATCCTCCCAACACTGGTGGAAGAATAAAAATCTGGATAGGCTGGGAGAGTGGATAGAGAAGGGGCAAATTATCTCATTCGAAAAAATAAGGGATAAACACGATATGCCCCTGTCAGAACACTACAATTTCTGCAGATTAAAACATCTTGTACTCTCCTTATTGGAAAATCATACAGTCCCAGAAATGAACTGGCTGTCTAAAATCTGTCAAGCGGCACCTCTAACGAAGGGCACCCTAGGGATGCTATACAAAACATTTAATGCCAGGTCAGCTGGACTCAAGCCTAAACACATGGCTGATTGGGAAACTGACATGAATACGAGCTGGGACCTAAGTAAATGGAGAGTAGCTTGGTCCAACATCTATAGGGGCTCCCTTAACTATAGCATCCTAGAAACCGCCATCAAGGTGCTCCACAGGGTATACATAACCCCGGAAAAGCTTGCAAAATGGAAAAAGTCAGAAAGCCAACTATGCTTTAGGGGATGCCAGGCAACTGGGACATTTTCCCATATATGGTGGTTCTGCCCCAAGGTAGTAAAGATATGGGACTTAGTTTCAGAACTAGCCTCTGGCTTATTCCTTACCCCGGTAGACAGGTCTATTGATAACATGTTGCTGGGGATCCCCAATAGCACTCTGGCTCCTTCCCAAAACAGACTGCTGCAATACATAACATTGGCAGCTAAGAGTCATATTGCTAAATCCTGGAAATCCAGTAACCTAAACTTCCAGATGATTAAACAAAAGATTTATTATATTGCCATCAATGAAAGAATCACCCATCTATTGGATGACTCTATGGATAAGTACAGGAAAATTTGGGACCCATGGACAGTATACATAGGCCTGGCATTAGGGTGCTAGAACTAGTGGCGGGTTGTAAGCTAGGTTCATTTCCTCAGTTAATTAGGCCCGGGAGTCCGGGGAAGGGGTTAACGATGGGACTGGGGGACAATCCTATTTAAAAAAAAAAAAAAAAAATCCTATATTTAGGGAGTCCATAAGCGGGGAGGGGACCGGCCAGCAAGCTGTTCAAGTGTTAGGTTCCTTTTTATGTTTCTAAAAGGTTAATGTTATAAATAAAATTTAAAAAAAAAAAGTGATAGTCACTATGCATATACTAGCACTACTCGGCTTGACCTATAACAGGCTAACCTACATCTGGACTTTTCTTACAGTAATGGTCCAGAACTTTCTGTACTCTGATGTATATAAATGTTTGTTTACGGGGTGCTTTGGACATATGAGAAATGGACAGGCCTGCATGCCGAGGTCAAAGTTGTGAACTATTTATTACATGCGGTGACAATAAAACTCATTGTTTTAAAAAAAAAAAGAATAAGGCCTTAAAGCAAATGTTGGGGGTAACCACCTGCTTACAAAATATCGCCATTACATAGGCCATGATCCTCTACTCTGTAGACAAGCTATATTATGTTAACATTTGAATCAATAAATTGTCACAAAGGAGTGTTTGCCACAGGGCCCCAACTCCACGTGTCTGCATGCCTTCTCCCTAGTGGGGGGATTGCAATGGAAGGTATTCCCTCTCCCCCTCTGACCTTGTGCTAGGTATGCCTATGACTATGGGTGAATCCTTCCCTCCCTCTTCTTCACCTCCACTCACCTCCACTGCCCAGGGCCACCTCTCTACCATCCTCTTGCTTCCTCTCTCCACCCTCCATCACAATTCCAAAAATAATATAACAATAAATTAAGATAAGTATATATGTACAGTATATATTTATGTTGTGAAAAAAAGATTGTATGTATTTAGGTTGTAAGTCTGCGAGTTTCAATCCTTCAATGTGCTATAGGGAAAGCGCTATGGACACCGGATTCCAAGCTCAAAGACAGGGCCCTCCATTCATTGCAATGTGTAAATCTTGAACTTGTCATTGCCTGTAACTTATGTATAGCGCTACGGAATATGTTGGCGCGTTACAAATAAACGATAATAATAATAATAATATGTGTTATGTGTTTAAATTTGTCAAAATCTAAAACACAGGCAACGCATGAGCGTGAAGCTTGCAGCCTTATTATCCCTCCCTGTAATTCACTTGTCAGTTAGGCCTTCTTCTATTGGTCTTAGGGCTGTAGCGCAAATTTAAATTGCGGGATTGGTTTTACAATGCAAGCTTAATGTATTTATGCCCCCGAAAAGATGGCAAGCGAGGGATCTTTTTACAAGTTCTACCGTAAGGTTAGAATTTGCGAGTTGTGGCAGTAGAATATATCTAAACATTTAGAGAAAAAAACACCCACAGCCAAATTTATGAGTTTGAGGCATTTGCGAGCAGCTAATAGAATAGGACCCGATGTTTGTAGTTCTCATCAAAATAGCCAGTGGAAGGAAGTTGCTACTTTTGAGGACCAATAGGAGCCTGGCCCAGGGACAGGGTGGAGACTGATGATTGAAAGCATGACAATGAGGTTGTAGTGTAGCTGAGAGGTGGACAATATCACATACGCCAATGACATCCTTCTCTGTCAGAATGTGTGAGAGAAAATTCTTGTCAGCCACAAACCTAGTTATCTTTATGACGCTGTGTATTTTGGCTGTCCATGGATAAAAACATAAACTTGGTCATCAGGATTGCTGGAAACAAAAGATCAAAGTATTTTAGTTCTGGGGACCTACAGAAGGCATGAACACAGTTCAAATCTAGAGTCCATATGGAGAAGAACAGCCTTCTGAACAATTCAAATATCTATCATAGCCTACTAGTAAAACAAATTGCTATCCAGCATCTCAGAGAAATGAATTAGCTAGATGCACTGAGAAATGACATTGCTGAACTAGTTGCCAATTCCACGATCCACTAAAAGCCTGTACTTCTTTGGGATGTGACATGTCTCCACTCTAGCTAAATTAGAAAACACTTGACTATAGTTACTCATGAACCAGGTAATACACAAATAGACAGAGAGAGAACAGCGTCCTCACAAATATGGAGAACATGGCTGTGCCTAAGGACCCTTTCACATTTTTAAAGCAGGTCAAATGCTTTATATTAGACACTTTTGCTTAGGAAATTGAGAAAAAAATGTGATGACATGCACCACGGTAGTTTGATGGTTTAGATTCACATACAGCCCAATTAAATTGCTACGATTTTAGGAATCGTAGCTCGTAACGTAGCTTGCAGTACTTAAGGCTATTAAATTAGCCTCTTAAAGGCAGGGGTGGCTGGTGCATAGGGGCAAATGGGCAGGCGCCCCCCAAAAAATGATTAATCACTTTAATATTGTATTTTAAATGTATATAGATAGTACAATTTAATTATATCTGTATATCAGCTTTTATTTCTTATATCATATGGTTTTGTTAAAAATATGCATCTATCACTTTAAATAAACTCTTTGTGTGACTTCCCCCTTTCCTGGTCTCTCTCCCTGGTGCTGCACTGCTAGATCCTATTATTGTGTGAGCATTGGGCTGCTCAAACTTGGGTGAATATTAATTCACTCTGCTACAATTGTATAAATTTTCCTGACTGACAGCTTGCAGCATCAACCAATCAGTGCTGCAGGCTGTCTGGTTGCTATGAACATCCCCTCTGACCCACCCTCAAGCCTATGAGGCTTATTGTTATGATATCGGGAAGGCTTTATATAAAGCCAATTATCTCAAACATTCCTCACTCTGTTCTCGCTCTTAGTCCCATTTGGTGTAATGTGGGTTTTTAAGGTCCAGTTGTGCCCTATATAGTCCCGCTTGGTATTTTAAGGTTTTAAAGGTCCGGTTGGGGCCTATACAGTCCCAATTGGTGTAATGTGGGTTTTTAAGGTCGAGTTTGGGCCTATATGGTCCTGCTTGGTATTTTATGGTTTTAAAGGTCCGGTTGGGCCTATATGATCCTGCATGGTGTAATGTGGATTTTTAAGGTCCGGTTGGGGCTCATATGGTCCTGCTTGATATTTTAAGGTTTTAAAGGTCCGGTTGGGGCCCATATGGTCCCGCTTGGTGTAATATGGGTTTTTAAGGTCCGGTTGGGGCTTATATGGTCCCGCTTGGTGTAATGTGGGTTCTTAAGGTCCATTTGGGGCCTATATGGTCCCACTTGGTGTAATGTGGGTTTTAAAGGTCCGGTTGGGGCCTATATGTTCCCGCTTGGTGTAATGTGGGTTTTTAAGGTCCAGTTGGGGCCTATATGTTTCCGCTTGATGTAATGTGAGTTTTTAAGGTCCAGTAGGGGCCCTTTATGGTCCCGCTTGGTATAATGTGGATTTTTAAGGTCCGGTTGGGGCCTATATGTTTCCGCTTGGAGTAATGCGAGTTTTCAAGGTCCGGTTGGGTACCTATATGTTTCCGCTTGATGTAATGTGAGTTTTTAAGGTCCAGTTGGGGCCTATATGGTCCCGCTTGGTGTAATGTGGATTTTTAAGGTCCGGTTGGGGCCTTTATGTTTCCGCTTGGAGTAATGCGAGTTTTTAAGGCCTGGTTGGGGCCCTTTATGCTTCTGCTTGTTATAATGTGCGTTTTTATGGTCTGGTTGGGGACTATATGGTCCTGCTTGGTATTTTAAGTTTTTTTTAAGCCGATCGGGGGGGAGAGGTAGAGGGAGGAGTGGCTCGCAATGGTCGCGCTTGGTGTAATATGGGTTTTTAAGATCCGGTTTGGCACTATATGGTCCCGCTTGGTGTTATGTGGGTTTTTAAGGTCCGGTTTGGACCATTATGGTCCTGCTTGGTATTTTACGGTTTTAAAGGTCTGGTGGGGGCCTATATAGTCCGGGTTGGTGTAATGGGTTTTTTTTAAGGTCGGGTTTGGGCCTATATAGTCGCACTTGGTATTTTAAGGTTTTAAAGGTCTGGTTGGGGCCAATATAGTCCCGTTTGGTGTAAAGTGGGTTTTTAAGGTCCAGTTTGGGCCTATATGGTCCTGCTTGGTATTTTATGGTTTTAAAGGTCCGGTTGGGCTTATATGATCCTGCATGGTGTAATGTGGATTTTTAAGGTCCGGTTGGGGCCCACATGGTCCCGCTTGATATTTTTAGGTTTTAAAGGTCCAGTTGGGGCCTATATGGTCCACTTGGTGTAATATGGGTTTTTCAGGTCCGGTTGGGGCTTATATGGTCCCGCTTGGTGTAATGTGGGTTTTTAAGGTCCAGTTGGGGCCTATATGGTCCCGCATGGTGTAATGTGGGTTTTTAAGGTCCGGTTGGGGCTTAATTGGTCCCGCTTAGTGTAATGTGGGGTTTTAAGGTCCGGTTGGGGCCTATATAGTCCCATTTGGTGTAATGCCGGTTTATAAGGTCCGGTTTGGGCCTATATAGTTCTGTTTGGTATTTGAAGCTTTTAAAGGTCCGGTTGGGGCCTATATGGTCCCATTGGTATTTTTAAGGTTTTAAAGGTCTGGTTGGGGCCTATATGGTCCGCTTGGTTTAATGTGGGTTTTTAAGGATCAGTTGGGGCCTATATGGTCCCGCTTGGTGTAATGTGGGTTTTTAAGGTCCGGTTGGGGCCTATATGGTCCTGTTTGGTATTTTAAGGTTTCAAAGGTCCGGTTGGGGCCTTTTTTGTCCGGTTGGTGTAATGTGGGTTTGTTAAGGTCCGGTTGGGGCCTATATAGTCCCGCTTGCTATTTTAAGGTTTTAAAGTTCCGGTTGGGGCCTATATGGTCCCACTTGGTGTAATGTGGGTTTTTAAGGTCCGGTTGGGGCCTATATGGTACCGCTTGATGTAATGTGGGTTTTTAAGGTCCGGTTGGGGCTTATATGTTTCCACTTGGTGTAATGTGAGTTTTTAAGTTCCGGTAGGGGCCCTTTATGGTTCTGCTTGGTATAATGTGGGTTTTTAAGGTCCGGTTGGGGCCTATATGGTCCCACTTGGTATTTTAAGTTTTTAAAGGTCCGGTTGGGGCCTATATAGTCCAATTTGGTGTAATATGTGTTTTTAAGGTCCAGTTGTGCCCTATATAGTCCCTCTTGGTATTTTAAGGTTTTAGAGGCCTGGTTGGGGCCTATACGGTCCCAATTAATGTAATGTGGGTTTTTAAGGTCCAGTTGGGGCCTATATGGTCCCACTTGGTGTAATGTGGGTTTTTAAGGTCCGGTTGTGGTCTATATGGTCCCGTTTGGTTTTATAAGTTTTTAGAGGTCCGGTTGGGGCCTATATAGTCAGGTTTGGTGTAATGTGGGTTTGTTAATGTCCGTTTTGGGCCTATATAGTCCTGGTTGCTTTTTTAAGGTTTTAAAGGTCCGGTTGGTGCCTATATGGTCCCGCTTGGTGTAATGTGTTTTTTTAACGTCCAGTTGGGGCTTATATGGTCCCGCTTAGTGTAATGTGGCGTTTTAAGGTTTGGTTGGGGCCTATATAGTTCCGTTTGGTATTTGAAGCTTTAAAGGTCCAGTTGGGGCCTATATGGTCCCATTGGTATTTTTAAGGTTTTGAAGGTCTGGTTGGGGCCTATATGGTCCCGCTTGGTATAATGTGGATTTTTAAGGTCCAGTTGGGGCCTATATGGTCCCGCTTGGTGTAATGTGGGTTTTTAAGGTCCAGTTGGGGCCTATATGGTACCGCTTGGTGTAATGTGGGTTTTTAAGGTCCGGTTGGGGCCTATATGTTTCTGCTTGGTGTAATGTGAGTTTTTAAGTTCCGGTAGGGGCCCTTTATGGTTCTGCTTGGTATAATGTGGGTTTTTAAGATCCGGTTGTGGCCTATATGGTCCCACTTGGTATTTTAAGTTTTTAGAGGTCCGGTTGGGGCCTATATAGTCCCATTTGGTGTAATGTGTGTTTTTAAGGTCCAGTTGTGCCCTATGTAATCCCGCTTGGTATTTTAAGGTTTTAAAGGCCTGGTTGGGGCCTATATGGTTCCGCTTGGTGTAATGTGGGTTTTTAAGGTCCAGTTTAAGCCTATATGGTCCTGTTTGGTATTATAAGTTTTTAAAGGTCCGGTTGGGGCCTATATAGTCCAGTTTGGTGTAATGTGGGTTTGTTAATGTACGGTTTGGCCTATATAGTCCTGCTTGCTATTTTAAGGTTTTAAAGGTCCGGTTGGGGCCTATATGGTCCCACTTGGTGTAATATGGATTTTTAAGGTCCGGTTGGGGCCTATATGGTCCCGCTTGGTGTAATGTGGGTTTTTAAGGTCCAGTTGGGGCTTATATGGTCCCACTTGGTGTAATGTGGGGTTTTAAGGTTTGGTTGGGGCCTATTTAGTCCCGTTTGGTGTAATGTGGGGTTTTAAGGTCCTGTTTAGGCCTATATAGTTCCGTTTGGTATTTGATGCTTTTAAAGGTCCGGTTTGGGCCTATATGTTTCCGCTTGATGTAATGTGAGTTTGTAAGGTCCGGTAGGGGCCCTTTATGGTCCCGCTTGGTATAATGTGGGTTTTTAAGGTCCAGTTGGGGCCTATATGGTCCCGCTAGGTGTAATGTGGATTTTTAAGGTCCGGTTGGGGCCTATATGTTCCCGCTTGGTGTAATGTGGGTTTTTAAGGTCCGGTTGGGGCCTATGTGTTTCCGCTTGATGTAATGTGAGTTTTTAAGGTCCGGTAGGGGCCCTTTATGGTCCCGCTTGGTATAATGTGGGTTTTTAAGGTCCAGTTGGGGCCTATATGGTCCTGCTTGGTGTAATGTGGATTTTTAAGGTCCGGTTGGGGCCCTTTTTTGCTTCTGCTTGGTATAATGTGCGTTTTTATGGTCCGGTTGGGGACTACATGGTCCTGCTTGGTATTTTAAAAAAAATTTAAACCGAAGGGGGGGAGAGGTAGAGGGAGGAATGGCTCGCAATGGTCGCGCTTGGTGTAATATTGTTTTTTTAGATCCGGTTTGGCACTACATGGTCCCGCTTGGTGTTATGTGGGTTTTTAAGGTCCGGTTTGGACCATTATGGTCCCACTTTGTATTTTACGGTTTTAAAGGTCCGGTGGGGGCCTATATAGTCCCATTTGGTGTAATGTCGGTTTTTAAGGTCCGGTTTGGGCCTATATAGTTCTGTTTGGTATTTGAAGCTTTTAAAGGTCCGGTTGGGGCCTATATGGTCCCATTGGTATTTTTAAGGTTTTAAAGGTCTGGTTGGGGCCTATATGTTCCGCTTGGTGTAATGTGGGTTTTTAAGGATCAGTTGGGGCCTATATGGTCCCGCTTGGTGTAATGTGGGTTTTTAAGGTCCGGTTGGGGCCTATATGGTCCCATTTGGTATTTTAAGGTTTTAAAGGTCCGGTTGGGGCCTATATAGTCCGGTTGGTGTAATGTGGGTTTGTTAAGGTCCGGTTGGGGCCTATATAGTCCCGCTTGCTATTTTAAGGTTTTAAAGTTCCGGTTGGGGCCTATATGGTCCCACTTGGTGTAATGTGGGTTTTTAAGGTCCGTTTGGGGCCTATATGGTCCCATTGGTATTTTTAAGGTTTTAAAGGTCTGGTTGGGGCCTGTATGGTCTCGCTTGGTGTAATGTGGGTTTTTAAGGTCCAGTTGGGGCCTATATGGTCCCGCTTGGTGTAATGTGGGTTTTTAAGGTCCAGTTGGAGCCTATATGGTACTGCTTAGTGTAATGTGGGTTTTTAAGGTCCGTTTGGGGCCTATATGTTTCTGCTTGGTGTAATGTGAGTTTTTAAGTTCCGGTAGGGGCCCTTTATGGTTCTGCTTGGTATAATGTCGTTTTTTAAAGGTCCGGTTGGGGCCTATATAATCCCATTTGGTGTAATGTGTGTTTTTAAGGTCCAGTTGTGCCCTATATAATCCCGCTTGCTATTTTAAGGTTTTAAAGGCCTGGTTGGGGCCTATATGGTTCCGCTTGGAGTAATGTGGGTTTTTAAGGTCCAGTTTAGGCCTATATGGTCCCGTTTGGTATTATAAGTTTTTAAAGGTCCGGTTGGGGCCTATATAGTCCGGTTTGGTGTAATGTGGGTTTGTTAATGTACGGTTTGGGCCTATATAGTCCTGCTTGCTATTTTAAGGTTTTAAAGGTCCGGTTGGGGCCTATATGGTCCCACTTGGTGTAATATGGATTTTTAAGGTCCGGTTGGGGCCTATATGGTCCCGCTTGGTGTAATGTGGGTTTTTAAGGTCCAGTTGGGGCTTATATGGTCCTGCTTGGTGTAATGTGGGGTTTTAAGGTTTGGTTGGGGCCTATTTAGTCCTGTTTGGTGTAATGTGGGGTTTTAAGGTCCTGTTTGGGCCTATATAGTTCCGTTTGGTATTTGAAGCTTTTAAAGGTCCGGTTGGGGCCTATATGGTCCCATTGGTATTTTTAACGTTTTAATGGTCTGGTTGGGGCCTATATGGTCCGCTTTGTGTAATGTGGGTTTTTAAGGATCAGTTGGGGCCTATATGGTCCCGCTTGGTGTAATGTGGGTTTTAAAGGTCCAGTTGGGGCCTATATGGTACCGCTTGGTGTAATGTGGGGTTTTAAGGTCCGGTTGGGGCCTATATGTTTCCGCTTGGTGTAATGTGAGTTTTTAAGTTCCGGTAGCGGCCCTTTATGGTTCTGCTTGGTATAATGTGGGTTTTTGAGGTCCAGTTTGGGCCTATATGGTGCTGTTTGGTATTTTATGGTTTTAAAGGTCCAGTTGGGCTTATTTAATCCTGCATGGTGTAATGTGTTTTTTTTAAGGTCGGGTTTGTGCCTATATAGTCGCACTTGGTATTTTAAGGTTTTAAAGGTCCGGTTGGGGCCTATATTGTCCTGTTTGGTGTAATGTAAATTTTAAAGGTCCAGTTTGGGCCTATATGGTCCTGCTTGGTATTTTATAGTTTTAAAGGTCCGGTTGGGGCCTATATGGTCCCGCTTGGTGTAATATGAGTTTTTAAGGTCCGGTTGGGGCTTATATGGTCACGCTTGGTGTAATGTGGGTTTTTAAGGTCCAGTTGTGCCCTATATAGTCCCGCTTGGTATTTTAAGGTTTTAAAGGCCTGGTTGTGGCCTATACGGTCCCAATTGGTGTAATGTGGGTTTTTAAGGTCCAGTTGGGGACTATATGGTCTTGCTTGGTGTATTGTGGGTTTTTAAGGTCCGGTTGGGGCCTATATGGTTCGGCTTGGTGTATTGTGAGTTTTTAAGGTCCGGTTGGGGCCCTTTTTGGTTCTGCTTGGTATATTGTGGGTTTTTATGTTCTAGTTGGGGACTATATAAGTTTTTTTTAGGCTGAAGGCGCTCATTGCAAGGCCAGTAAAGTAAAAGGGGGGAGTCGCTCGCAATGGTCCCGCTTGGTGTAATATTGTTTTTTATGGTCCGGTTTGGGCCTTTATGGTCCCGCTTGGTGTACTGTGGGATTTTAAGGTCCGGTTTGGGCCTATATGGTCCCACTTGCTATTTTTAAGTTTTAAAGGTCAAGTTGGTGCCTATATAGTCCTGTTTTGTGTAAAGTGGGTTTTTAAGGTCCGGTTTGGGCCTATTTAGTGCTGCTTGGTATTTTAAGGTTTTAAAGGTCCGGTTGGGGTTTATATGGTCCCGCTTGGTGTAGTGTGTGTTTTTAAGGTCCGGTTGGGGACTATATGGACCGGCTTGGTGTAATGTGGGGTTTTAAGGTCCGGTTGGGGCCTATAAGGTCCCGTTTGGTTTAATGTGGGTTTTTAAGGTGCGGTTGGGGCCTATATCGTTCCTCTTGGTGTAATGTGGTTATTTAAGGTCCGGTTGGGGCCTTTATGTTTCTGCGTGGTATAATGTGGGTTTTTAAGGTCCGGCTGAAGCCTATCTGGTCCCGGTTGATATTTTAAGGTTTTAAAGGTCCGGTTAAGGCCTATATAGTCCCATTTGGTGTAATGTGGGTTTTTAAGGTCCAGTTGTGCCCTATATAGTCCCGCTTGGTATTTTAATGTTTTAAAGGTCCAGTTGGTGCTTATACGGTCCCAATTGGTGTAATGTGGCTTTTTAAGGTCCAGTTGGGGCCCTTTATGGTTCTGCTTGGTATAATGTGGGTTTTTATGGTCCGGTTGGGGACTATATGGTCCCGCTTGGTGTAATGTGGGGTTTTAAGGTCCGGTTTTGGCCTATATGGTTCCACTTGGTGTAATGTGGGTTTTTAAGGTCCAGTTGTGTCCTATATAGTCCCGCTTTATTTAAGGATTTAAAGGTCCAGTTGGGGCCTATACGGTCCCAATTGGTGTAATGTGGGTTTTTATGGTCCAGTTGCGGCCTTTATGGTACCGCTTGGTGTAATGTGGGTTTTTAAGTTCCGGTTGGGGTCTATATGGTTCCGCTTGGTGTAATGTGAGTTTTTAAGGTCCGATTGGGGCCCTTTATGATTCTGCTTGGTACAATGTGAGTTCTTATGGTCCGGTTGGGGACTATATGGTCCCGCTTGGTGTAATGTGGGGTTTTAAGGTCCGGTTTGGCCTATATGGTTCCACTTAGTGTAATGTAAGTTTTTAAGGTCCGGTTGGGGCCCTTTATGGTTCTGCTTGGTATAATGTGGGTTTTTATGGTCCGCTTAGGGACTATATGGTCCCGCTTGGTATTTTAAAGTTTTAAAGGTCCGGTTGGTGCCTATATAGTCCTGTTTTGTGTAAAGTGGGTTTTTAAGGTCCGGTTTGGGCCTATTTAGTCCAGCTTGGTATTTTAAGGTTTTAAAGGTCCGGTTGGGGTTTATATGGTCCTGTTTGTTGTAGTGTGTGTTTTTAAGGTCCGGTTGGGGCCTAAATGGTCCTGCTTGGTGTAATGTGGGTTTTTAAAGTCCGGTTTGGGCCTATAAGGTCCCGTTTGGTTTAATGTGGGCTTTTAAGGTCCGGTTGGGGCCTCTATGGTTCTGCTTGGTGTAATGTGAGTTTTTGAGGTCCGGTTGGGGCCCTTTGTGGTTCTGCTTGTTATAATGTGGGTTTCTGAGGGCCGGTTGAAGCCTATCTGGTCCCGGTTGATATTTTAAGGTTTTAAAGGTCCGGTTGGGGCCTATATAGTCCCATTTGGTGTAATGTGGGTTTTTAAGGTCCGGTTTCAACCTATTTAGTCGCGCTTGGTATTTTAAGGTTTTAAAGGTCTGGTTGGGGTTTATATGGTCCCGCTTGTTGTAGTGTGTGTTTTTAAGGTCCGGTTGGGGCCTAAATGGTCCCGCTTGGTGTAATGTGGGTTTTTAAAGTCTGCTTGGGGCCTATAAGGTCCCGTTTGGTTTAATGTGGGTTTTTAAGGTCCGGTTGGGGCCTCTATGGTTCTGCTTGGTGTAATGTGAGTTTTTAAGGTCGGGTTGGGCCCCTTTGTGGTTCTGCTTGTTATAATGTGGGTTTTTAAGGTCCGGTTGAAGCCTATCTGGTCCCGGTTGATATTTTAAGGTTTAAAAGGTCCGGTTGGGGCCTATATAGTCCCATTTGGTGTAATGTGGGTTTTTAAGGTCCAGTTGAGCTCTATATAGGCCCGCTTGGTATTTTAAGGATTTAAAGGTCCAGTTGTGGCCTATACGGTCCGAATTGGTGTAATGTGGGTTTTTATGGTCCAGTTGGGGCCTTTATGGTACCGCTTGGTGTAATGTGAGTTTTTAAGGTCCGGTTGGGGCCTATATGGTTCCGCTTGGTGTAATATGGGTTTTTAAGGTCCGATTGGGGCCCTTTATGGTTCTGCTTGGTACAATGTGGGTTTTTATGGTCCGGTTGGGGACAATATGTCCCGCTTTGTATTTTAAGTTTGTTTTAGGCCGAAGGTGCTCATTGAAACGCCAGTAAAGTAGAGGTGGGGGGAGAGGTAGAGGGAGGAGTGGCTCGCAATGGTCCCACTTGATGTAATATGGGTTTTTAAGATCCGGTTTGGCACTATATGGTCCCGCTTGGTGTTATGTGGGTTCTTAAGGTCCGGTTGGAGCCCATATGGTCCCGCTTGATATTTTATGGTTTTAAAGGTCCAGTTGGGGCCTATATGGTCCTGCTTGGTGTAATATGGGTTTTTAAGGTCCGGTTGGGACCTATATGGTCCTATTTGGTGTAATGTGGGGTTTAAAGGTCCAGTTGGGGCCTATATAGTCCGGCTTGGGGTAATGTGGGTTTTTAAGGTCCGGTTTGGGCCTATATAGTTCCGTTTGGTATTTTAAGCTTTTAAAGGTCCGGTTGGGGCCTATATGGTCCCATTGGTGTTTTTAAGGTTTTAAAGGTCTTGTTGGGGCCTATATTGTCCACTTGGCGTAATGTGGGTTTATAAGGATTGGTTGGGGCCTATATGGTCCGGCTTGGTGTAATGTGGGTTTTTAAGGTCCAGTTGGGGCCTATATAGTCCTGTTTGGTGTAATGTGGGTTTTTAAGGTCTGGTTTTGGCCTATATAGTTCCGTTTGGTATTTAAAGCTTTTAAAGGTCCGGTTTGGGGCCTATATGGTCCCATTGGTATTTTTTAGGTTTTAAAGGTCTGGTTGGGGCATATATGGTCCGCTTGGTGTAATGTGGGGTTTTAAGGATCAATTGGAGCCTATATGGTCCCGCTTGGTGTAATGTGGGTTTTTAAGGCCTGGTTGTGGCCTATATGGTCCCGTTTGGTATCTTAAGGTTTTAAAGGTCCGATTGGGCCCTATATAGTCCGGTTTGGTGTAATGTGGGTTAGTTAAGGTCCGGTTTCAACCTATGTAGTCCTGCTTGGTATTTTAAGGTTTTAAAGGTCCAGTTGGGACATATATGGTCACGCTTGGTGTAATGGGGAGTTTTAAGTTCCGGTTGGGGCCTATATGGTCCTGCTTGGTATTTTAACAATTTAAAGGTACGATTGGGGCTTATATGGTCCCGCTTGGTGTAATATGGGTTTTCAATGTCCGGTTGTGGTCTATATGGTTCCGCTTGGTGTAATGTGGGTTTTTAAGGTCCGGTTGGGGACTATATGGTCCCGCTTGGTGTAATGTGGGTTTTTAAGGTCTGGTAGGGGATTATATAGTCCTGCTTGGTATTTTAAGGATTTTTTAGGTACTGTTTTGGCATATATAGTCCCGCTTGGTATTTTAAGGTTTTAAGGTACGGTTAGGGCCTATATGGTCCCGCTTGATATAATGTGGGTTTTTATGGTCCGGTTGGGGCCTATATGGCCTCGCTTAATGTAATGTAGGTTTTTAAGGTCCGGTTGGGGCCTATAAAGTCCAGCTTAGTATTTTAAGGTTTTTAAGGTCCAGTTTGGACCTATGTAGTCCCCCTTGGTATTTTAAGGTTTTAAACGTACGATTGGGGCCTATATGGTCCCACTTGGTGTAATGTGGGGTTTTAAGGTCTGGTTTTGGCCTATATAGTCCTGCTTGGTATTTTATGTTTTTTTAGGTACGGTTAGGGCCTATATAGTCCTGATTGGTGTCATGTGGGTTTTTAAGGTCCGGTTGGGGCCTATATAGTCCCATTTGGTATTTTACGTTTTTTTAGGTATGTTTTGGGCCTATATAGTCCTGATTTGTATAATAGGGGTTTTAAAGGTCTGGTTGGGGCCTATATGGTCCTGCTTGGTTTAATGTGGGTTTTTAAGGTCCGATTGGGGCCTATATGGTCCCGCTTGGTTTCATAAGTGTTTTTAAGTACGGTTGGGGTCTTGCACTCTCTGATTTATTTGCTTGTTTTATATCACGCCCCGGTCAAAACACTCCGCGCTGCAGACTATTTTGGACTACTACACTTGAAGACACCTCGGGAAGGAGAGTCAATTGTTTCTGAGTGTCATTACATTCATGCAGAAGAGAAATGTTATTATTTGCCTGAATCCCAAGATTCTAGAATTTTTGAACAGTATTAAAAAATCAGTAGGTGGAGTCTATTTCAATGGGCGGGGCAAGTATAAGTTCATTGGGCCGGGCATATAAAGGTCAATTTGACAACAGGGTTGTAGTTTATAAATGTATGGGGTCTGTGAAAGGGGAGGAGCCAAGACTTGCTCTGGCGTTCCTCCAACTTGAAAGTTCACCAGCCGTCACTGCTTAAAAGGATATCTAAGTGAGCTGGATTAATACATTTCTGTACTCTATAGGCAAAAAGCAGCTTATGTGTATGCAGCACATCTCATAAAACATTTTATTTTTATTCATATTCAAAAATCCCTCTAATGATTATGTTGACACCTCCAGGGGGTGTCTAAAAAGGCATCTCATTCCCTCCAATCAGCATGCAGCATCCGGGGAGCAATATTAACTCACTATTTACATGCTCGGCCAATCTCTTTGCAGCTTCCTTCTTGCAGCTTCCTGTCACATCTCAGTGATACACTACATCACCCAGATGATTTGCTACATTCATTGCCTTGCAAAAGTATTCACCCCACCCTTGACTTTTTACCTATTTTGTTACATTACATATACACACCTTTTTTGAAAGGCCCCAGAGGCTGCAACACGTAAGCAAGAGGCACCACTAACCAAACACTGCCTTGATGACCAAGGAACTCTCCAAACAAGTAAGGGACAATGTTGTTGAGAAGTACAAGTCAGGGTTAGGTTATAAAAAAACATCCAAATCATTGATGATCTCCAGGAGCACCATCAATTCTATCATAACCAAATGGAAAGAACATGGCACAGCAAACCTGCAAAGAGATAGCCGCCCACCAAAACTCACAGACCGGGCAAGGAGGGCATTAATCAGAGAGGCAGCACAGAGACCTATGGTAACCCTGGATGAGCTGCAGAGTTTCACAGCAGAGACTGGAGTATCTGTACATAGGACGACAATAAGCCGTACGCTCCATAGAGTTGGGCTTTATGGCAGAGTGGCCTTCAGAAAGCCATTACTTTCAGAAAAAAACAAAATGGCACGTTTTGAATTTGCAAAAAGGCATGTGGGAGTCTCCCAAAATGTATGGAGGAAGGTGCTCTGGTCTGATGAGACTAAAATTGAACTTTTCAGCCATGAAAGAAAACGCTATGTCTGGCGCAAACCCAACACATCACATCACCCAAAGAACACCATCACCACATGGTGGTGGCAGCATCAAGCTGTGGGGATGTTTTTCAGCACCCAGGACTGGGAAACTGGTCAGACTTGCAGGGAAGATGGATGGTGCTAAATACAGGGATATTCTTGAGCAAAACCTTTACTACTCTGTGCATGATTTGAGGCTAGGACGGAGGTTCACCTTTCAGCAGGACAATGACCCCAAACACACTGCTAAAGCAACACTTGTGTGGTTTAACGGGAAACATGTACATGTGTTGGAATGGCCTAGTCAAAGTGCAGACTTTAATCCAATAGAAAACCTGTGGTAAGACTTAAAGATTGCTGTTCACAAGCGCAAACCATCCAACTTGAAGGAGCTGGAGCAGTTTTGCAAGGAGGAATGGACAAAAATCCCAATGGTAAGATGTGGCAAGCTCATAGAGACTTATCCAAAGCAACTTGGAGCTGTGATTGCCGCAAAAGGTGGGTCTACAAAGTATTGACTTTAGGGGGGTGAATAGTTATGACATTTTCTGTTATTTTGTCCTATTTGTTGTTTGCTTCACAATAAAAAAAAACATCTTCAAAGTTGTGGTCATGTTCTGTAAATTAAAATATGCAAGTCCTCAAACAATCCATGTTAATTCCAGGTTGTGAGGCAACAAAACACGAAAAATGCCAAGGGGGGTGAATACTTTTGCAAGGCACTGTATCTCACGCTGCTTTGCACCACAGACAGGAAACCAGAGTTAATTCAAGAGTTTCAGCTAACCTGATTGGCCAAAACAAATCATTCCAAAACAAAATGGATACCATGCTGTCTGTAAATGGTCAAACTGAATATGACTTTTATGCTAATTATAGAAGAGATTGGTTGGGGGTGTCAAATTTGGAAGCCAACTGTTTGCAAATGCAGGAAATTCAGCTGACTTTAAGGTATGTGTTTAAATGTATATTTTGGTACTTTTTCATGCAAAAAGTTTTTTTTACACACTTCTGATTCTCCTCCTTTAGATTCATTCATAATCCAGCAAACTTAGATATCCCTTTAAAGCAATCCGCAGACGACTTTTCGGGTTAAGATGCAGCAGGGTCGCAAAAAGCCTACGGGATGTGGAAAGTGGAACTTCGCTGCCAAAATCCTTTGTTCTTTCAAGCTTGTAACTGCTACGTTCCAATTGAGCTATTAAATTGCATCAAGATCACCGGTGTTCAAACTCATAACTCGCAAATGGAGCCAAGAAGCCAACGAGTGCTGGAGAGGACCCGCAAGGGGGGTAAATCCCAACTCATAGCACTTTAAATGCACATATACACACTCTACTGTACTTTTATTAACAGGGAAAGTGATGTTAGGTCTTAGAATTAATAGCACAACATTCTCAAGCTGGCAAATCGGACCAAAAAAATATGTTATTTCATGTGGAATTTCCGTGTTATATCGATCTTGGCAATCAATGTGTTAATACATACAGTATACTGTAACTTGCATGTGATAGAATATCATATTTACGGCTTTATCAATATTGCATTACATCTGCAATGTGGATCCGATCGTAACTCGTAATTGAACCCCATAGGACTTTGGAAATCACACCTCCATTTTTCAGTGACGTAATCTATTTTGCCATTGGCTCCATCCGAACTCATAACTACGAGTTAGACTAATTGATCACGTCCACGGCGCACATCCAATGAGCAAAAGATGGTTTACGGGTTTGCCTCTCAAGTCCGTAACTGTTCTAATTGAATAGCCTCATAAATCTGCAACTTGTCAAGTTCGCAGCCGTTGCAGGGGCTGGAATTTTATTTGGCTGTTAGTTATTGTGTCCCAGGAGTAGATCACAGTGGTAAAGTAGTTAAAGTTATATTAAAGTGATGTGGGTTATAAGTGCATTCTGTAGAGGTGAATTTATAGTGTCTTATTTCTTGCATTTGCAAGCAGTTTGAATGTTGACATCCCCTGAAATTCCCAAGGAAAATTTGCATAACTAATACATTGTATATTTTTGGCCTGTGGATGTCCCTTAATTCACTGATTGATACTTTCCCCAGCTTCAGTGAATTGCCCCTGCAACCCCCCAGCCCCAGTGAATTGCCTCATCACCTGCCTCAGCCTCAATGAATTGCCCCGTGACCTCCCCCAGCTCCAGTGAATTGCCCTCCAGCCCTAGTAAATTGTCCCGTGACCTCCCCCAGTCCCAGTGAATTGTCCCATCACCTGCCCCAGCCCCGGTGAATTGCCCTCCAGCCCCAGTGAATTGCCCTCTGACCTGCCCCAGTCCCAGTGAATACACTTATCACCTGCCCCAGCACCAGTGAATTGCCCCATGACCTCCCCCAGCCCCAATGATTTGCCCCATCCCCAGTGAATTCTCCTGTGACCTCCCCCAGCCCCAATGAATTGCCCCCATCATCAGCTTCAGCCCCAGTGAATTGCGCTGTGACCTCCCCCAGCCCCAGTGAATTGCCCCATCACCTGCCTCAGCCCCAGGCAATTGCCCAGTGACTTCCCCCAGCCCCTTTGAATTGCCCGTGACACACTCTCACCCTCAGACACTCACCCTCACACACTCACCCACACACACTCACCCTCAGACTCTCACCAACAGACACTCACCTTCAGACACTTACCCACACACAGACTCACACTCAGACTCACTCTCATACTCTTACACACACACAGACATTAACACTCTCACACACAGACATACACACTCTCACACACAAACATTCACACTCACACAGATTCACTCTCACACAGACTCACTCTCTCACACACACAGACTCACTCTCACACACAGACTCACTCTCACACACAGACTCACTCTCACACTCAGACACTCACTCTCACACATAAACATACACAGACTCACTCTTACTGTCACACACACAGACATACACAGACTCTCACACACATACATACACAGACATATACACTCACTCACACAGACACACACACACTCACTCACACAGACACACACACACTCACTAACACAGACAGACACACTCACACACAGACAGACACAAACTCGCGTGCATGGTCCCCCCCCCCCCGCTATTCCCTCCTTCCGAAACCTGTGCTCAAAGATAATCAGAAGCAGCGGTGACGCCGCGGCTAACGTCACCACTGTTTGATGATTGGCTGAAAAGGCAATCAGCACGCGTCTGTGCTGTTAGATAGGGTACGCTTTTTTAATTGTGTACCCTATATGCGCACCGCCCATTACTGTGGGTGTCTACATCACCCCCAGCAAAGTTTCATTTTGTGGAAAAAGACCTTACATTTTCCCTGCAAACATTTTTGCTAGGTGGGTTATGATGCTCCTCTACAGAATGCATTCATAACCCACCTCACTTTAATATGTCTTTAAATGTCTTTCTAAAAGGAGAGGCTGCCTCATTCCTTCCCTCACTGCCAAAAGCTGTTTCCTGTACCAGTTAAGGACATCACACATAGAACTTTTCTCGGACATCCTGCATAATTAATGACTTCTTTTGCAACCATCATTGACTGGTTCTAATATTCTAATACACATAATTACTCATGGTTGTTCTGGAATGTTCTCTTCAAGCTATATAGCTGAGCCCAGTTAGAACTGTATAATGTGCTTTTCATTTTCCTCAGCATAGTAAATTAGCTTATTTTTATTTCTTAGTGTGGTCATTTTCTGTGCATGACTGAATTAGAACCTGTGAGTATCTGAGCAGGCACTAGTCCCTTTGTGTAACACTTGGAGCTGCGAGCAGGGTGTCCTGTTGCACATTTAATGATAACTGGACAAATTGAGAGATTCAGTGGGAAGTGTGGGGGAAGTAATCTTGTTAAGTTTATTTTGTACAAGGGTTTGGTTTCCACCTGCTGCTTTCCATTTATTGGTCATTATGTGTTACGAGAAAATAGGCACAGACAAATGGGCAGAAGAACCTCATCCACAGTGTAATAACTGCTTTTGGGCCCCGGGCTAGCTGTTGCCCCAGGGATAGTAATATATAAAGTAAAATCCTTCTTTATTAATGACTATTATTCTGCAGCTATTGTTGATTAGTTCTAATATTGTAATACACATAACTACTGTTAATTGTTCTGGAAAGTTATGTGCTGGGCTTAGCCAAGCAAGGTCCATAGAGTGTGCATAGCACTGACTGTGCAAGTTGTAACCATATCCCCCATGCTTCCTTAAGACATCTGGATGAATGAAGGGGCTTACTCAAAACTGCTGGAGAAATTATCTGTTTTCATTGGCAGTGTGAACTATTAAAGCCAAGCAAATATGTTTGTTTTTATCTCTCAGTGTGGTCTCCTATGCCATTTTCTATGGATGACTGAATTAGAGCCTGTGATAGTGTGAGCATGCACCTGTCCCTTTGTGTTACAACTATGCGCAGAGCTTAATTATAGAAAAAAATATTAACTACTAGGCATTGGTAAATTTATTCTGCATATCTCCCAATGGTACAGTACATTTTTTTCAAGGAAAATCCTCCTGTCACTCTTAGCCTCCCAAATGCCCCTCTTTTGAAGAAAAGTCCCACATATAAGGACAGAACTCAATATTTCAGCCCTGACCATGTTCCAATTTCTCTGGTTCCTCTTATTTTCTATCAAAGCATTCTTTTCGTGTTGTGTCTGAAAGAGAGTATTTGATAATGTACCGCATTGGTCTGAATATAAGCCGCACCTTTTTGCCAATTGTTGAGCATTCGAGTTACGGATACCGTAAAATATATTCGCAACCGTAAAATAAATCATTGGCGATTTGCGAACTTTGCTTGTTATGTGTGCGGCTTCTATTCGCGAACGCAAAATTACTGCTGATTTGTGCGATTGCGAGTTAAGGGTGACGATTTTCGTGCTTGAGACTGCGGTATTGAATAGCGATTTACGGTTTGTAGTGATTCTAACATCCTGTAAAGCCTGTAACCTGGTGGGGTATTGAAGTTAAATGTTTTGATGTGTGTTGCCATGGCAATAGTGATAGTTAAAAAGGGAACTTTCGCTTTCTGCATGAGACTAAGTTTGGCTCATGAGCTCAGAGGAATGGGAGTAGAACATTATCCTAAAATGATGGATACCTAATACTTCTCTAGTTATTGCTTTGTGCTTGAAACATAGTGAGGAAGCATGATACATTAAAACCTTTTCCTATTCAGTGCTTGGGACAGAGTCACTTACTAACTGCCATCTTGCCCAGATCCCAAAGCAGGCCTCCTTGCAGGAAATCCCAATACAAAGAAACCTGCAGAGGAGAGGACCAATAGCCACCTTAACTTCCCTCTACTTGGAAAACTGCAGCTCGTAATGTAGCCCGCAAGACTTAAGGATATTAAATTGGCCTCTTAAAGCTACCCGCTGACGACTTGCTGGGTAGGAGTGAGAAAACCCTACAAGACTTGAGAATGCGACTTGCATTCACGCAAATCCTTTGTTCTTTCAAGCACGTAACTGTGAAGTACCAATTGCGCTATTAAATTGCATCAAAATCACTTGCACTCAAGCCGTAACCCTCAAATGGAGCCAAGAAGCCTACGTGTGCTAGTAAGGACCCGCAAGGGGCTAAAAGTCCGATCCGTAGCACTGCAAATGCAAATATAAACACACTACTGTAAATATAATAAAAGGTAAAGTGATGTTAGTTATTAGAATTAATAGCACAACATTCTCAAGCTCGCAAATCGGCAATATAAAATACTTTCAGCCACATTAAATTAGAATCGTGTATCTGCTACGTGAGACCCGCAACAGCTGCGAGCTTGACGAGTTGCGGATTTATATAAAATTAGAACAGGCTGCGAGATACGGGCTTGAGAGGCAAACCCGTAAACCATTTTTCGTTCGTCGGATGTGCGCCTGTGAACGTGATGAATTAGTTTAACTTGTAGTTACAAGTTGGGATGGAGCCAATGGCAAAAGAGATCGTCAGAATTATGGCACTGAAAAATGGAGGTAGGATTTACACAGTCTTACGGGGTTCAATTATGAGTTACGATCGGACCCACGTTCCAGATGTAATGCAATATTGATAAAGCCGTAAATATGATGTTCTATTACATGCCAGTTACAGTATATGTAATTAACACATTGATTGCTGGGATCGATATAACACAAAAATTGAATGTGAAATAAAGAATATTTTTGGGCCGATTTGCGAGCTTGAGAATGTTGTGCTATTAATTCTAAGATCTAACATCACTTTCCCAGTTCATAAAAGTACAGTAGTGTGTGTATATGTGCATTTAAAGTGCTATGTGTTGGACTTTACTCCCAATGCGGATTCTCTCCAGCACTTGTTGGCTTCTTGGCTCCATTTGCGAGTTACTAGTTTGAAAGCAGGTGATCCTGATGCAATTTAATAGCTAAATTGAAAAGTTAGCAGTTACGGGCTTGAGAGAACAAAGGATTTGAGGCCCCAAAGTTCCACGTTCCATGTCCCGTAGGCTTTTTTCCATCTTGCTCCATCTTAACCCACAGGTCGTCTGTGGGTAGTGTTACGAGGCCAATTTAAAAGCTTGAAGTCTTGCAACCTACGTTACAAGATATGATTTAACTCATAGCCCGAATTTAATGGGGCTGTTTATTTTCACTTTTATTTCCATGACATATTGATCCCGGGCATCAATGTGTTCATACATATAACGGAACTCGCATTTAACAGACTCTATGGAGCGTACGGCTTATTGTGTACCTCCTATGTACAGATACTCCAGTCTCTGCTGTGAAACTCCGCAGCTCCTCCAGGGTTACCTTAGGTCTCTGTGCTGCCTCTCTAATTAATGCCCTCCTTTACTGGTCTGTGAGTTTTGGTGGGCGGCCGTCTCTTGGCAGGTTTGCTGTTGTGCCATGTTCTTTCCATTTGGTTATGATAAATTTGATGGTGCTCCTGGGGATCATCAAAGATTTGGATATTTTTTTATAACCTAAGCCTGACTTGTTCTTCTCAACATTGTCCCTTACTTGTTTGGTGAGTTCCTTGGTCTTCATGGTAGTGTTTGGTTAGTGGTGCCTCTTGCTTAGGTGTTGCAGCCTCTGGGGCCTTTCACAAAAGGTGTGTATATGTCATGACAGATAATGTGACACTTAGATTGCACACAGGTAGACATTATTTCACTAATTTTGTGACTTCTGAAGGTAATTGGTTGCACCCAAGCTTTTTATGGGCTTCAGAACAAAGGGGGTGAATACATACGCACATGCCAATCTTCTGTTTTCTATTTCTCAAAAACTAGTTTTATGTATATATGTTTCTCATTTCACTTCACCAACTTAGACTATTGTGTTCTGATCCATCACATAAGATTCAGATTAACAAAACATTGAACTTACGGCTGTAATGTAACAAAATTAGGTAAAAAGTCAAGGGGGTGAATATTTTTGCAAGGCACTGTATCTGAGTCAGCTTATCTATTAATTCCTCTTTATTAGACTCAGAGCTTTGAGCATCAGGCATCCTAGGTGAGGTGTGACTCAAATTACCACTCCAGGCTGGGCGAAACCCTCTAGGAGGCATGCTTTACCTCAATGGGCAGGTCCCGCCTTCCTGTCATTTTTTATTCCATTAGTACAGTTGGTTCAGTGATTGGGTCATATGTAGCTAGGTGTAGAGTTCAAACATCGTCACTTCCCCTGTTCATTATTTTGTGGGATGTTCACCACTGTTTGGTTGTCCATAAATACTCTGCCTGTTCCTTTAATAAATCAGTTCCAGTTTGGTATTCTGATGCATCTCCTGGTTCTACCCTAAAGGGAGCTACATCTACTTCTGCTGTATCTTGATGCTGATATCCTGCTAGTTTTTATGCTTGAAGGGACCTGTGGTTCCTGCTCCCTGATACTGTCTTCCTGAAGAAGCAGTTGGGTGCTGAGATTATCAGAACCCTGGCAATCTAAGAATGTTCCTGTAGCTGAAACAGTAGGGTTTTGGGGGCACCTGGTCCCCTCACCCCAGGGACATTAAAGGATGTTGAACCGGAACAGCCCATCACTGCAGAGATAGTATACCTGGTCAATACAGCTAGACTGGGAGATGCAGATGCCCAGGACATTGAGAAGTTGGTGCAAGCTTTAGGTGAGAGCCTGACAAACGAGGACCTCCAACAACTGCTAGAACAGAGCATTAAGGAATGCCCAGGAAAGCAGTGACTTTGACACTAAGAAACCAAAATAACTTTTCCACCAAGTTCCTCACCAAGGTTTTGCGGTCCATCCATGACCTTATGGGTGATTTTATGGCCAATGATCCGAACAGTGTCAGGAGTAGAAATGTGAGACGAAGCATTCTTGGGACAGTGTCTCGCTACTAGCATCTTCTGGATCAAAATCCTGACCTGTCTGGGGGGTCCCTGAGGAGAGGTTTGGGAATCATTAATCTAGTGTTTCTTCATTGAAGGAGGCTAGTCTACTATTTAATCTTCTTAAAGGACAACTGTAGATTAGGAAAAACATCACTTTTATGAAGTATGCAAAGAACTAAAAACAAGACAACCGAGACAATCTTCATATAAGCAGACTCGGCTAGTGCATGGAAGCTGCCATTATAGTCATACCTCATTTTCAAGGCACAAAGGTGTAGTTACAGTACAGGGCAAGCAAGGCTTGTAAATAAACTACACGCTATATGCTGCTGAACATAAGAAGAAGGTGCCCCATACTGACATCTTCCGTATCCATCCATGAGTCAACGAATCCCTGAATATCATCTACACCCTTCCTCCACTCTTGAATTGATATTAAAAATTAGCAGAATCCACCCACTTCAGGGCTGCAGGAAGTGTGGAAAAGACAAACATAGCATCTTCCAGGCACAAGCAGTGCCTACTAAAATAAACGTTATGCCTAAAAATGCTTTTATTGAGACAGTTTGCACAGCTGTTAATCTTATTGGGGTATAAATTCACAAACATATATTTTCCCCAATCTATGGTGGTCCTTTAAGCAAAGTTAGACTATTATGCTACAAATATTTCTCTGCTGCAACGGCACAAATAAACTAAAAGTGGAGTGCATCTATGGAGTGAGTCTAATCAGTAGGGCGGTGGTTCCCAACCGATAGGACAGCAGTTTGGTGTAGCATAGTTCCCTAAATTAAACCATTCCAAGGCACAGCCATTTTTATTCAGTTTATACACTTACAGCCTTATTAAATTGCGATTCGGCCAATTGAATAGGGCTCTATATAAGCACAGAGCATATTTATTTTACAGAAGTTTTTAGTTAGTGAACTTCTATCCAAAACCAAGGTCTTAACTAACTAAAAACAAAAAAAAATATGCTGTGTGCTTAAATGGATCCCTTTTAAATTTACAGAATTGCAATTTAATAAGGCTGATAGTATTCTCTATGGAATTACTAGATGGGTTTACATAAGTATACAGAAGGAATTACAGACTCCCTGTTTGATTTAATTTCCTATCGCTTTCCACCCCCTATAATTTAATTATTAGGCTTATTCCATTGCCTTTTGATTCCAACCTGCCTACATGTTCTAGTTCCATTAACCCATTTATTCCCTCCTTTCTCCCAGGTTATTTTCTCATTTATACTCCTAGCTGCTCTGTTCACGTTTTCAATAAACCACAAACGTTTAACCCTCTCCTTTTTTTAACCCATGCAATTTATTTCTATTAAATTCCAATAGCTTTCAGTTCATTATTGCTCCATTTTCCTTATCTCCTCATGTAGACATGTAACAGTAGAAGAACTCTGGCTATGGAGAGGAATTGCATGGTGCACACATTTACACGTCTCTGTTTGATATGGCACAGAGATTGAAAATGTCTGCCATAGGGTACTCTTTTGGTTGTAAGTAACCCTAAGGTTCTCCCCAGTAGTTATGGAATTTTCTAGACATGTTGGCATTGGGACCTCACTGATAAAAAGCCAAGAGGCTGAAACATCTAATTTCTGGGTTTACTTCTATGCATGGGGGGATTTATCTGGCCCATTCTTTGGGGAGAACACATGCTGATGTTCTAATGGACATTTCTCCAATTTAAAAGCACAAGTGCACTAAAGTAGAGATACAGTACCTTGATTGGGGACCATCCCATAGGGCATCCTACTTAGAAGTATATGTACCCAATTATAATCATTAATATGTTTTCTTATCATCACTATTGTCTACTGTAAGGAGATGCTTTTTAGTGCTCTTTGGAAAAGAACTATCATATGGATCCAAGGTTATCACATATGATTAGATTATACTTAAGAAGCTGGTCTATAAAGAAATCAAATGTTTTATTTAAATGGCACCTGTAGAGTTTCATGTGTTTATTTGATAACTAATTAGAAATATAGTATATTAATGCAAAAATAATAAGGTTTTAAAACTAACATTACACATTAGTGTTGCATCTTTTATAAGGAAAGCCTCCTGGACAGATCCTTCTCACCCTTGGATACCTAGTGCCTCATTCAATTGCAATTTGGCCAATTGAATAGGGCTCTAAATAAGCACATAGCATATATTTTTTAAATAAGTTTTTAGTTAGTGAAAACCTTGCTTTTGGATAGATGCTTACTAACTAAAAACTTCTTTAAAAAAAATGTTATGTGATCTGCTAATTTCTGAAAATGCAGGTTTCAATTTTTTTCTTTAAATACTTGATTTTAATGCTAATCAGTTACTAGGTGAAGAAATGCAACTCTGTGATATGCCAACTGCAGTAGTTTTTACGTTTACCTCTATCTGTTAAGTTCCAACTCCCAAGACTCTTACTGTCATTTAGAGGGGAGCTAATTATATCTCAGAAGTGGGAATGGTGAAATATTGTCTATGGTAACAAATTTATCCAATAGTTCCCAGACTCCTTAATTTAGGATGTGCTGGAAAAAGCAGTCTGCACACTACAAAGAATAAACAACAGTGTATACAGGCTCTCTGGGACCCACCTTTGCTATCTGCCCTGGTCACAACATTGGATTTTTAAATATATTCTTATTGTAGATTTCCAAAGACATATTCTCAATAATTTGCTCCTTAGGGAAGATCAATAGCACTGTTAGGGGTTGGCAACTCCTAGCTTGATTTTTGCAGAAGACTTTATACTATTGCCAGGGATATAAAAAAATAATCCTGTTTCCTAAAGATTGGATGTCTATGACAGGTCAGGAAGCTCATAGCTAGGTAGGCAAACTAGCATAGCGGACTCCAGTTTGTGATTAAAGTGCAGGCATGATGGGCATACATGGATCATTTTTTTCCCAGGCAACTATAGAAGTAGAACCCCCCAAAAAATAGTTTTAGTTCATATTATTGAGAAATAGGAGAGTCACCACCAGTATAAAAACAAGCCATCACATTAAAGAATCACTGTAGTCCTATATTTATATGAAAAGAAATACACTTAAAAATAGGAAAAGTGTATTTCAAAGGTAAAAAAATAAGTATCACAGCCTATAAATTATTATATACCATGTGCTTCTATCTGCACAATTAGAATATGTTGCTTAAGCTGCCAGTGCTTTCTCAAGGACTAATTTAAAACACATTACTTTACATGGACATACCCTCCTGTGGAAGTAGCGCTCAAAACAGCTTAGAAAAGAAAATAGAACACTCTCTAAAAATAAGTTAATATATTAAAGGTTGTGTTATTTGTTTTTGTTTAGTTTTTTTGTATTTTGCCTATTGTCAAGTTATGTTTTTCTTAATTTGTTATAAATTCAGAGAAATGTGCCGAAACTATATCTGAAATTACTTTTAGAACTAAATATGCCCAAATCAGTTCTTCGCTTTCAGGAGATATTTTGGAGATATACCCATACCTCCCAAGTGACACTATTTTGATGGAAAGGCCCACAAACGTCCTCTGTTCCAGCTATGAGTATATCTCGCTTTGTTTTTCCAGTTCCTCATGTTGTTTTCTCTCTAAGTTAGGAACACTAGGAGACTTTTGGATTCGATCTCCTTTTCAGGGTACATGTGTTTATAGAGCAGTGCACACACAAAAAGTGTACCATAGGTATCTCTAAAATTAGTTTTCCATCATATAAGTGGCCCTATGTTGGCCAAAGAGTGACACTTATAGGGGTAACACTACCCTTATAAGTGTCCCTCCTTGGCCAATGGAAATGTTTATGCATGCATAACTCCCAGCTGCTCCTCTTTTAAGGATAACCTTTGCCCCTCCTAGCCCACTCATTTCCTTCATTTAAAGTAACAGTTCCACTTTAAATTCATATAATCCAGCCTGACCATGTCGTTCTTCTTTGTATGTATCATGTACACCAGCTTGAGCAGGTCACTTTCTGTGGAGCTATCAAAGTAATTTCACACACTGAAATATTTCCAAATAATCTGAAGAAATTGTGAGATTTCTTTGCTGAATGAGTACCCTGCTGGCATACTTAGGAAACACAGGCTGCTCATGAACCTTGGAATATTCACCTACTGTGCACCTCTTACTGGTAGCTTGAAGCAGTATGCTGCTCCTCAAAATTTACTACATGTAGACTAATATGCACAACTGCCCACAAGGCAGACATGGAGGGGTGGTTAAAGCTCTCAGCAGGTAAATATGTTATATGCAGTCCATTCCTAAATCCCTGATTCCCAAGACATACAACCATGGGTGTAGGAACTAGGGGGGACAAATCCCCCCCAGATATTTCTATGTGTGTATGTATGTATATATAAGCTATTTTATGGCCTGTGTATTCTGGCTCCTACACCTCTTCATACAGCACTATTAAATTCCCCAAAGCCATAGCCCGTAACGGAGCCCGCAAGACTTACGTCTATAAAATTGGCCTCTTAAAGCTACCTACAAACGACCTGCGAGTTACATGCATAAAAATGTTAAAATCTGAACTCCGTTGGCGCAAATCCTTTGATCGGTCAAGCCCGGAAAGGATACATTAGAAAATCGCTATTAAATTGCTACGAATCTACTGGCGTTCAAACCCTTAACCCGGAAATGGAGCTAAAAAGCCAACTGGTACTAGAAATGACCCGCAAGGGGGATACAGTCTTATTCGTAGCACTGTAAATGCAAATATACACACAAGGGAAGTGATGTTCGGTATTAAAATTAATAGCACAACATTCTCAAGGTCGCAAATTTGCAATATAAAATACTTTTTTTTTCTGTTTAATTTCCGTGTTATATCGATCCCGGCAATCAATGTGTTAATACATGGACTAGAATATCATATTTACTAATTTATTAATATTGTATTATTTCTGGAATGTGGGTCCGATCAAAACTCACAATTGAAACCCGTAAGACTTTGAAATCTAACCTCCATTTTTCAGTGACGTAATGCTGACGATCTCTTTTACCATTGGCTCCATCTAAACCCATAACTACGGGTTTGACTAGTGGATCATGTTCACGGACACACATGCAACCTGCGTAAGGATGGTTTACGGGCTTGCGTCTATGGCCCGTAACTCGCTGCATGGTTCAATTTAATAGCTCTGTAACACCGCTGAATTTCAAGCCCGCAGCCTTTGCGGGACTGCCGATGACGCTACAGGGGCATTTGGCCTTAATAGAAACCAGTCCAGTTAACCAACAACACTGGTTAATAACTGCAGATAGATAGGTCTGCCGATTAGACAACAAAGGTTCTCATATATGAATTTATTCACCTATTTGCAATTTCAATAACCATTAACATAATTTACATATAGGACCAGATCCTGTACTGGTTATCACTCAGGTCTGGTAATTAAATGTCTTGATATACTATTAGTGTTAAAATAAAACTGGCCTTACTGTATATAATTTCTGTCAATATTTTGTTTGGCATCCTATATCTCACTGTAATTCTTATACATTAGCATTTGCTAAATAAAAGTCCTACTTGTTAAAACATAACCAGAAATGTATTAACTCAATTAATAAATGATGCAGAATCTGTCAGAGGCTGAAGAATAATGATACAGATTACCACTGTACCGCAGGTCTTTTTAAACTATATCCACAGGCTGCCAGATTTCTATTTTCAATTGAAGGGGATTACGTAAATGAATCATCTAGCAGCATTACCCTACATCATTCTGGGATCATAGGAGCCAGCAACTGATTACAGTTATACACGTTTGTGTTAAAAGCTCCATGTTACTGCTTGTGCTTTGAGGCACTGCTGTATTAGTATGTAAAGCTGGTACAAATATGTTACTTGAACAATACACTGTGTATAAATACTGTATATATATATATATAGATGCATAGATAGCACTATGTACATTTGATTTTAAGCTCAAGAACATGGCCCTCCATTCTTTGTAAGGTGTTTATTTTGTTTTTGCCATGTACTTAACCCCTGTATAGCACCACGTTACAAAAAAAGATAATATATATATATATATATATTTTTTTTTTTTTTATATTTTTTGTAATATGTATGGATATATATATGTGTGTGCATTTATGTATGTGTATATATATATATATATATATATATATATATATATATATATATATATATATACAGAGAGAGAGAGAGATGTATATATTTATATATGAGTGTATATATATATATATATATATATATATAAATATGGAGTGAGCTATGAATGTGAATGTTTATATATATATATATATATATATATATATATATATATATATACACACACACACAAACAGTTGTATCAGTAATCTGCATGGCTCTGTAATGTACAAAGCTGGTTTAATATTTAATGCTGTTGAACTGTAACTCAGTTACATACTAATCCAAAGTCAATTGTATGACCAAATACACATCAGTCATAAGAGGCCTAGTTGTAAAATAGCACGCCCTATAATGCTTGGTGTATATGTATATATATATATATATATATATATATATATATATATATATATACGCACACACATTTTGTGTGAGTGCTTCTGCCCATGATCACTCAGGATGCTCTCCCCTCACCCCCCTCTTGCTGCCATTTCCTCGGTGTCTTTACGGCCGCCCGGACTCCACTCTCTGCCAGAACCGATCGATAAGGGGAAAAAAAAAAACAATTATTTTGTAATAATGAAATGTCCTGGGTATTCGGTTGCCGTGACAACAGCACTCTCTGCCTCTCTCGCTCTGTCAGTCAGCCAGTGACAACGCTGGCTGGGCTGACCCCTGACCTCCCTCAGCCAGCGGTACCCCCGCACCACTGGTGGGGGGGAGGCTAGCAAATGCCACAGACCCACATACACAATGTCTCCTTAAAGGGGCCACTCATTCTCTTAACCCTTTCACTGCTAGTGAGGGATGCGTACATTACAGAGCAAAATAATGCCGGTCTATATGACTAAAAAGGGGTCAATGGTTGTGGCAACTATACAATACATAGCCAACCAACAGTTACCCATGAAACATAGCATGGTTCCCCATCATTAACCCTTTCTCCATCACAGTATATCTGTAGCGCTGCTGAATTGAAGGGGTGAATTGCCCAGGGGCCTAGGCAAAAGGAAGAGACAGGGACATGGTGAATTAACAGGACAAAGGGGGTTCATCAAGGAGACGGGCTAGATTGCAAAGAGACTGCAGGCGTCCCTGCACGGCCAATGCTATATTGTGAATTTAATTTCCACACTTTACGAGCTGACATTACAGGGCTCCCATCATAACCTTGGCTCATATATCAGTAAAAAAGGAACAGCAAAAAATAGAGGGTTTTCTTTTTCTGCTAAAAAGATTTCCTCACTAATCTAAACATCCACTGTGGGCTCTGAAACACTGATTGTATCCTGAGAGTCTCACTAATATTGTGTTGTAGTACTGTGTTTGTGTGTTCATTGGATATGTTACACATATGGCGTGCCTATACAGTACACACAGTATTATTATTATTATTATTATTGTCCTTTATTTGTAATGTGGAAATATATTCCAAAACACAATACAGGTACAAGACTAAATAACAACATTAACATATTGCAAAAGAATGGAGGGCCCTGTCTTTGTATATTAATAATTAGCATTTTTATGCATATTTACACATTTAAAGATAACAACAGACGTTATGGACGCCTGCGTTTGAACAATTATGATTAGGTTTGATATAAACACATATATACTCAATCTCATAGTTAAAATTGTTCACCTTAATGCTAGAAATTCTGTCTGGCACAGCTGGTTTTGTGGAGTAGGCTATATGATCCAAAAATTTAGGGTTAAAGTGAGTAGTATGAGAAGGTGTATTGAGGAGATATATGATGCACTATAGAGAGTTTAATTTGTTTTTTTTATGGAGAAGTATGGGGAATTATAGAGAGGGGTAATATGAAGTAGTGGGAGGAGTTATAGGGAGAGAGGGGCATATGCAACAATGCAGGTATGTATTTAAGTAGCGGGGAAAGAACAATAGGGAGATGTATAGGGTGTGGCATTTGTATTATAGAATGCTTTATAGGGCACACTAACAGCAATGGTGGGAGGGATAATAAGTGTCAACAGAATAATATGCTGTGTCAACAGAATAATAGGAGTAATATGCTGTGACAACAACAAAATGAGGAGTTATATGGAGTAGCTACAAAATAATAGATTAGGGTATAGGGGGTGGACATATACAGCAACAGAAGGAAGGTAACAATAATAGAACAATATGAGGAGATATAGGGTAACAGAATATTAGGGAAAGGGCAGAAGGGGGTCACAGCACAATAGGAGAAGTTAGGGGGAGTTGTCTCGGCACTATGAAATGTGTTATAGGGAGTGGCAACAGAAAATATAAGGAGTTATAGGGAACAGTAACAGAAACATTCTGGGGAGTTCTAGGGTGTGGCAACAAAATAATATGAGGTATAGAGTGCAGGAAAACTATAATAGTAGAAGTTATAGGGAACAATAAAAGATCAGTCTAGAATAAGTATAGGGAGTGGCAACAGAACAACAGAAGGACTTATAGGAAATGGCAACAGAATAATAAGGGGGTTATAAGAAACACTTACAGAATAATAAGGGTGGGAACATCAGAAGGAGTTATACGGTGCAGTAACCAAACAATAGAAGTGATAGAGATTAGGAATAGAACAATAGGGTGAGTTATAGGGATTGGTAACAAAACAATAAAGAGGAGTTATAGGGAGTAGTAACAGAACAATCAGGGAGTTATAAGCAATGGTAGCATAACAATAACATGACTTATTTGGGTAGTAACAAATTAATAAGGGGGAGTTGCATGGAGTAACATGGGACTTATAGAATGCATATACAGGGATTAGTCGTAATAGGACATAGAAGGTGTTTAAAACCATTGTAGCATCACAGGCCTCTGACCCCACAAAGAAGTCATCAGGGCCAAACATGAATTTTTGAAAATGTTACTTGTAATTAATGTTACTTGTAATACATATGCCCTTCTGCAGTGTTGTTTCAATCTCTTGCTGTTCTTGCACGCTGTAATAATACAGTGCTGTCTCTTTAAATATAAGAGGCAGTGATGGCTTCACCTAGGTAGAAATGTGTGCATTTGCTGGGACAAAACATGCCAGGGGCCACATGGAAACTGGCAAAGGGACACATTCAGCTCCTAGGCCACAGGTACCGCACCTATTATGTGAAGCATCAGGATACAGGAATAGTAACTGTGGGGAGCGAGGATATGGTGAAATATGAGGGGAAGAGTCACAGTTAGAGGCTTACAAGTTATAAGGCACAACAGGAAGATTCATATGTTAGATTTTATTGAAAATAGAAAGTGTTATATGCAGAGGTTATATAGAACACCCTATAGTTACAGTGAGAGGTGTATATAGAACAGGAAGAGTTATAGATGGGAGTTATATAAAGCACTGATAGGTTATCTGGAGCAATAGGAAGAGTTACAGAACAAATAGATTTACTTAAGGAAGTTATATGGAGCAATAGGTAGAGGATACATGGAGCAATAGGTAGAGTTATAGGTAGAAGTTATCTGGAGCAACAAGAAGAGGTTTAGTAATATATTACTTAGAGAAATAGAACCAGATATAGGGAGAAGTTACCTGGAACAATAAGATGTAAAGGTAATAGAAATAAATAGAAAGAGCAATAGAAACAGTTATAGGGAGAAGTTATGTGGAACAATAGGTGGTATAACAAGTGATGTAGAGAATTAAGTGTTACATAGAGATGTGTATGGAGCAACGGGGCCAACACATCTTTATATGGCATAAAAGGAGAATATTTCTATAAAACGGTAATGTTGAACAGGTTATGTGTGAAGTGGAGGACGGACTATTATACAGGGCAGTTATGTTTATTTATCAGTGATAGGTCTTTAGAATTGCTGATGTCTTTGGCCTCTGTGTGGTGCTATTTCCACATCTAAATTATGACAGTAGAAGGAAAGAATAAAGTAATTAAATTCATCCAGTTGTCCTGCCCAAGGCAGCAAGAATCTACAGCCGGCATAGTCATACAAAAAAAAGACAAACAGAAAACAGATTTGTTCTATTAAGTAGTAGTACTTGTAACCCCTTCTGTGCCGTATTGTTGGACTCTGTAGCACTCACTGGGTTAATCAGAGCATGTCACGAGCAGTAAGTCCTGACATGGCTCAGTGTATTAGCGTCTCTCAGTAGACCTAGTGATCAGCAGCTCTGCAAGACTGCCATCTGCTGGTATATGATTAGAGTACATGTTATTCAGGTTTCTAGGGGCCAGAAGTAGCCAAAAAAGGCAAAACAAAGTGGGCCCTATTCTGTTGCCCAGTCTGTAAATTTATACAAACTTAAAACCACTTTGAAAATTGCCACAGATTCTATTAGCTGCTCACATTCTAATTACGAGTTACCCGCCCACAATCGCTATACCCCAGCCAAAGACGCAAAACCGACCTTAGAATTCCATTGGTTTTAGCACAGCTTGAATATTATGAGCTCTAAATAATTAAAGTTACACAAAATCGATGTTCTATTAGACTAGATCGCAAATAAAGTCTAACACGCACGTTTTTGTCAAATATATTGAGAGTGTTAAATGGGGCTCGCAAGGGCTTTTTCAAACACTTATTAAATCTGTACAGCAATTAAACACACACCACCTTACTTTAAAAGCATGTCAAAGCATAGAAATTCATTAGAATGGACCATGTAATGGGAGGTAGCCATTGGCTTACAAAATATCACCATCACATATGCCATGATCCTCTACTCTGTAGCCAGGCTAGATTATGTTAACATTTGGACTAATAGATTGTCACTGAGGAGTGTTATTGAGAAGGTCAAAAAATATGTGCAGCCCCTACATCCTCCTGCGTCATGCCACAGGGCACCAAATCGACATGGCCACAGGCTTCCACAAACATTAACCTGTGGAGGCTTTATAGGGAGGAGAGGAGGCACAACCTCATGCTAGAGTCCTATCTGGCCAGGCTGCTCCAGTCCTCGGATAACCAGAGCCGCTTGGTGGCATCACTGTTCAGTTGGATGAGCACGCTCTGATTATAAATGAAAATAAGTGTATATATATATATATTCTTCTAATGTAAAAAAAAATGTATGTTTTATGTGTATCACTCATAATAGTTGTGGTAATTGCGAGATTGTCGGTAACGCTTTGTTAAAAGTTAATAATCTTGCAAATACTAAAACTATAACTCGCAAGTTGCGAGCTGCGCATGCGCATTGCGCCATGAGTGGTGCACGGCACAACGTCAATTGTGTATGCGCGTTGGGCTGAGGGTGCGCATGCATAATGCGACGGCTTGCCCGACGTGAGTGGGAGGCAGAAAGGAGATACAGGGGAGGGAGAGGGAGGGAGATGGAAGGAGAGAGGAGACACAGGAGGGAGATGGAGGAAGAAAGGAGAAACAGGGGAGGGAGAGGGGGAAGAGACAGAGGGGATGGAGGGGGAAAGAGACACAGGGGAGGGAGGGGGGAAGAGACACAGGGGAGGGGGAAAAAGGCACAGGGGAGATAGATGGGGGGAAGTAGACACAGTGGAGGGAGATGAGGGGAAGGAGACACAGGGGAGGGATATGGGGAAGGACACACTGGAGGGAGTGGGGGAAGATACACAGGGGAGGGAGAAGGGAGTGGAAGAGACACATGGGATGAAGAGGGAGGTGTAAGAGCCGCTCATTGCGAGGCCTGCGATTAGCGCGGAAGGTGCTCATCGAAAGGACTGTAAAGTAGGGGGGGGGGCGCTAATCACCATAGGTGCCCATCGCAAGACCAGCAAGTGAGAGGGGGAGAGCCTCACAATGTGTTGCAAACAGCATTGCCAGGCTTAAAATTTTATTGCCGTAATTTTTGACAGGCAAGTCGCTAATTTATTATATGTAAGGGTATGGGGTGGGGGTGTGTGGATTTAATGACCTATCTATATGTGTATCTATGTGTGTTATAACTCTATGTGTATGTATATTTTGTGTTATCGGTTAATATGTGTATATATGTTTTATGTGTATCACATATAATAGTTGTGGTAATTGCGAATTTGTCGGTAACGCTATGTTAAAAGTTACAACAATCTTGCAAATACTACAACTATAACTCTCAAGTTGCGAGCCGCTGAGGGTGCGCATGCGTAATGCGACATCATGCCCTCCAGGAGTGGGAGGGAGAAAGGAGACACAGGGGAGGGAGAGGGAGGGAGATGGAAGGAGAGAGGAGACACGGGAGGGAGATGGAGGGAGAAAGGAGACACAGGGGAGGGAGAGGGGGGGAGAAATGAGACACAAGTGAGGTGAGGGAAGAGACAAAGGGGAGGGGGAAAGGAGGCACAGGGGAGAGAGATGGGGGGTAGTAGACACAGGGGAGGGAGATGAGGGGAAAGAGACACAGGGGAGGGATATGGAGGGAGACATATGGAGGGAAGGAGACACAGGAGGGAGAGAGTGATAGGAGACATGGGGAAGGAGACACAGGGGAGGGAGAGTGAAGTGGAAGTGACACAGGGGAGGAAGAGGGGGAGGGAGAGGGGGGTAGGAGACACAGGAGAGGGAGTTGGGGAAGAAGACACTGGAGTGAGAGGGGGGGAAGAGACACAGGGGATGAAGAGAGAGGTGTAAGAGCTGCTCATTGCGGGGCCTGCGAAGGTGCTTATTGCAAGGACTGTAAAGTAGAGGGGGGGAGAGGTGCTCATCGCCATAGGCGCTCATTGCAAGACCAGCAAGTGAGAGGGGGGAGGGCCTCACAATGTGTGGCAAACAGCATTGCCAGGCTTCAAATTGTATTGCCGTAATTTTTGACGGCAAGTCCCTAATTTATTATATGTAAGGGTATGGGGTGGGGGTATGTGGATTTAATGACCTATCTATATGTGTATCCATGTGTGTTATAACTCTATGTGTATGTATATTATGTGTTATTGGTTAATATGTGTTTAGTTTTTTCTTTTTGTGTAAAATAGGTATTTTAGAAATAAAAATCAATAAAACCGCAATAACCTGCTCTCCAAAATCACCTACTCTCACTCTCCAAGACCAAAACCTCCCGCTCCAGGACCTACATGCTAATTTGTAAAAATCTACAACACAGTCAACGCAGGGGAGTGAAGCTTGCGGCTTTATTATCTCTGCCTGTCAATCACTTATCCCTTAGGCAGTTTGCTATTGGCTCCAAGGGCTGTGGAGCACACTTTAATTGTGGGATTGGCTTTAAAATGCGAGTGGCATGATAAATATCCTGGGCTACAGCTTTAAGGCTTCACTTGCAAACCAACAAGACCACCAATCACTACAAACAATTTAACTACTCTACTTGTTTATTGAACATTGCTTGCATGTGAAAAGAGAGAAATGCAGGCCTAATATGATTCACAGGGGGAGACCTTGACAGATCATGGCATAGCAACATAATACGCCACAACTTGTAAAATAACAAGCCGGAATCCTACTCTAACAAAAACACATCCCTGAACTGGGCATACATCTACGCAGGAACCTTAGTATACCATATTCTGTGGAGGGTCCACTGAAGTCCAAGATGGGAAAAAGTAAAAAATCCCTCCCACTTAAGAGAATTACGGACTACTGCAAACCCCCCGAAACCCCTGGAGAGGTGAGATCTGACCCTTCTGAGGAATCGGAGGGGGAAGACATACAAAATACAGCCCAGACGGATATAAAACTCTCCAAGAGTACAATGGAACTGTTTCAAGCTTACACGACTAAAACGGTGGATGCAATCAGGAAAGACATCCAGGACCTAGGTCAAAGAACCCACCAACTAGAAGAAACAGTGGACCAAATGGTTGAAGCACAGGATAGAGATAGGAGGGAGACACGTCACAACGCGTCTCGCATAGCAGCTCTAGAGGACAAGTATGAAGATCTGGAGAATCGATCTAGAAGACATAACATAAGAATAAGGGGTATACCAAAAGCGGTAATGAACCTGAAAAGATATATTATGGACTTGCTTTCTGTGATCTTACCAGAAGGGGCAGAAGCGGACATTGATATAGAAAGAGCGCATAGGGTGTTAGGAGCTTCTAGAAATGTGGATACCCCTAAAGATGTAATTGTTCGATTCTCCCGACAACAGTCAAGGGACTTAATTCTAGCAGCAACTCGAAAGATCTCGGATCTTAGAGGACCAGACGATGCTCAGCTTATGGTTTTTGCAGACCTTTCTCCTATCACGTTGACCAAGAGAAGAGAGATGAAACCGGCATTGGGAATACTCATCCAACATGGCATCCAATACCGATGGGGCTTCCCTTTTGCCCTGATCTTTCAATATAAGGGAAAAAGCCACACGGCCCACAGTTTGGAAGACTGCCAAGCATTGCTACAAATGCTACATATAACTTCTGATGGCGGAAATAGAGACTCTGAAAGTCAACGTGCGACCTTGAATCCTCTTTCTAGGAGACAGTGGACCACGGTCCTTCTCAGGAATAGAAGCAGACTTGGAGAGGCTGAAACATTAGATGCCATGACAAAATCTCCAGAGAGACACACTAAGGCTCGAGGGGAGGAACTGAGGATTTGTCCAGAAATGGAAGGAACTGAATAAGCAACAATTAAAAACTCTGAAAATTACCTGGTTGATTCACGGGGCTTATCTATCAGGATTCCGGTGTCCAGAGAACTTCTCAATCTTTCAAAAATGTTGCTATTTACAGTTGTGATTCTTTTAAGCTAGTTAATATGTTGCTAGTTATAATGTTTGTTAAACAATCTGCTGTGTTGAGGGAACCCCCCCTCTCCTTAATTGGAACTTCTTTATCCCAAAGAAACCTATTACCCCTTCCTAACGGGGCTGTACTAGAGAATGGCAGGACCATTACTCTTTCCCCTAGAAGCCAGGATAGATGACTGGCGTAGGAAGCTATGTGTATTAAAAGTAATATATATAATAGTATTCCTTGATAACTGTAAAGATAATGATCTTCTTGTGAACTCCTCAAATGTTAACCTGACTCCTTGTTATGTTTTTCACTTCCAGAATTACACGCTCGACTATCATCACTACAACAGCTTCAAGGAGCCTTTCGTCATGGCTCAAGCACCTCTTCGGTCGCCCTATCCATCCCGGTTAAAACTAAAACAAGGTAAGATGATTAGACCAAACTATATTAGGCTACAAGACAGAAATGGCTAGGGTTCCTAAGGATAAGTATAGTTTTTTAACACATAATGTTAAGGGCTTTAATTCCCATTTTAAAAGAAGGGAAGCCTTCCTGTACTACCAGACAAAGAAACCATCCATAATATTTATGCAGGAAACGCATTTTGCAAAAAATCATATTCCTTCGTATTTAAACAAGGAATATCCCATATTCCATTCTTCTACCCAAAGGTCCAAAAAAGCAGGAGCCACCATCCTCATTCACCATAATTTTCCCTTTCAGATAGACTCCAAAATGATAAAGATGGGCATTATGTCATTTTGCTGGGAACAATTCAAGAAATCAAACTAACGCTGGTATCCTTTTATGCGGACACGGTGGCACCCCATAAAAGTCTACTACATATGTTGAAAAAGGTAGAACCTTGTTCAGATGGTCTGGTGGTGATAGGGGGGGACTTCAATCTTGTTCTAGAGCAAGGGCTAGATCGTTTGAGTTTCCAGGCCACTATTAGATACTCGCAGAAGTTAAACAGATTAAAAAGGTATTAGACAGATTGGGTTTAGTGGATGCCTGGAGGGGACACCATCCTAATAGACGCAAATATACTTACTACTCACATACGCACGGGACCTATTCACGGATAGACACAATATTAGTGACCTCAAAGTTTTTTGACCAAACCAGGGGGTCGGAAATTTTGGTATGCCCGTGGTCGGACCACTCAGCAGTTTCCTTGGATATGGACCTTGGTGGAGACGCAAAGACTCCATATTCCTGGAAAATAAATGAACGCATGCTAGCAGATCCGGCGCTAATGGGTCAGATAAAGAAAGAGATACAACAATACTTTGAACTAAATAATACACCGGGATCAAATATAGGCTGGGTGTGGATGGCCCACAAGGCCTATATCAGGGGGACATGTATCAAGATGGCATCTGCCATTAAAAAAAACAATATACGTGAGACGGAGCCAGCGTCCGGAGCGAGTGGACGCAGACAGGGAGAGCTCCGCAGCAGTTTCCCAGGAAGGGGCTCATAAATGCCCTTCAAGCCCCTGAGCCAGTGGAACAGAACCCGGAGGGAGTCTCAACAACACCGGGGGACTCCAGGAGGGAGCAGCCCAGACCCCCGCGGGGTGCGTCCGGCTGGCGGAGGGATATCGGGAGTGGAGAGGCGGAGGGGCCAGGCAGGAGGCCCGGGAGCTCCACACAGCACCCCTGATGCTCCGCAGAACCAGCGGAACCGGCTGGAGACGGTCGGGAGAGGAACAGAGGCCCGGCGGTGAGTCCACGGGAGCAGAGGAGGAGAGGAGTCCGGCGGGAACGAGGAGGGGAAGAGGCGGCCGCCATCTTGGCCTCGCGGTAAGCCGGCTGGCAGAAGGGCAACGGGGCTCTGTACCACCACTAGACCCCAGGTGACAAGGGGAGGAGAAGACAGGGGCTAGGACCCCTGGCCAGGGCAGGAAAAGAGGGCCTCAGGGGACAGCAAGAGGGCGGCGGGGCAGAAGAGGAAGGGCCAGTGAAGGAGCGGCGGCCATTTTGTGGCGCAGCAACGAGGGCCCAGGCCAAGCACAAAAGCCCCCCAAGCCCTCAAACACAATCAGCAAGGCCCAGAATCCCCCCCCCCCCCCAAGGCCCAGAATTTTATCCCATTGCCCAGATACACCAATACCCAGCTATACTCAGCTCAATAATCCTGAACTTTAAGAAGAGATATAACTGCACAATTAGCCAGGACATCACTTATACTTTGTAAAGCTGTACCCTATCACAAAGGAGGGGTTACACCTAAGATCCAAGAAATAAGGAGAAGAAGCAATCTCTTTAACACAGTATAGCTGTGTGGTGTATCACCAAATTAATATATATAAATATTACACAAGGTTCGTCTACATTAAAAGGTATTTATTAAAAGGCAACAACACAATACTATAAATGTATTATAAACACACAGCCAGACCCACGGAGCACCAACCCTTTTTAAATCTATCTACCTAAATAATAATCCCCTTTCCCAAACGCTTTATCTTACCCACGGTTAGACCATTTCCATCATCACCACCATCAACCATCACCAACACCACCCAGCAAGCAAACAGGAAACAGCACCAGTTTCCTGCCTGGATATATCCTTAGTTAAGATGATGTAATTTACATCACATCCTGTCCATGACTTCCTTTAGCAATTGTGGGAGGGAAGTAAAGATTCTCAGCCCTCCTACAAAGGCCTGTTTGAGGAAGTCCTGAATTACCATTCAAGGAAGACAAGTTACCACATTCCCTCACTTTTTCTTCTTCTATGTTGCTCAGTTTTCTAGTTATCCCTCTAGTACAGGAGAACCTAGTGGGAGCAAAAACCTGATATACAGGAGAAATTCAACCCACCGTCCCTCCGGAATAGTTCCCTCAGCGACATAAGTTATCCTGTACTTTCCTATGGCTGTCAATCCACATATTACACAAAAAAACAGAATTTATAGATGAGAGAGAGAAAGAAGAGAAAAAAGACACAAAATAAAAAATAAAAACATTTAAATTTCATTATTATATATCCTCCTTGCAAGTTTCTTCCTCATTTGTTTCATTGCCACACAAAAGTATATTATTATAATTGTCGTTAATACTTGAATGAACATGAGTACCAGCGACAGTGTTCGTAGGACTGGATGTGTCTCTGCATTGGTAAGAATTCCCCACCAGGGATGCTCAACGTTTTTTGTAGTAATTTCTATTTCCTTTCTCTGTTGTTCCAGCAGTAAGCTGATGGGGTGTAGTTGTTGTTTGGTACGTTTTACTAACTCATGAAGTTCCAGGGTAAGCTTTGGAATTGGGGGAAAAAGCTTCATTGTCAAATTTGTCCAATCTGCATTTGCAGCAAAATTGATCATTTCAGTGGTAAGGTTTCTTGATGGAAATAGTGTATGAGTTCCTACATGTATAGTAGTGGTTACCATGATACAAGACCCTTCTTCCACCAAACATATTTCATCAACTGTCCTATATTCAGAGTGGCCGATAAAGCATGCGATGTCCCCTATGCGGATCACCTCTTGCACCAGGTTTTCTTTTATCAACTGCACCCAGCCATCCTCCTCAGCTCCTTTGTCCCAAACACAACTGCACAGCCATCGGTGTTGAGATTTCCTGCAACAGCTTTCATCCATCTCCAATCCTGTAATAGTGGCCAGTCTTTTTGATGGGAAGTGTTGCTTGTAGATTCCATCACTTAACGTGCCAATGCTATGTATAAAGTTCAGTTGCTCTGCCTGCCCCTCCCAACGGGGAATTGCCAGGATTAGTCCTATTGTCCCAGATTGTAGTCCATGTGGCATCCATTGATCTGGGCCTTCAATATAGCTGTATTTGAGATTGTCCTCAGTGATGTCCACTCCTTTTCTTTTCAATGACGTGATAATCCTTGTTGAATTGATTTGTCTTGCCCACTTGTTTTCCTGGATGTCTTTAATAGTTTCCTTTAAATCTGCCAACAGCTTTCCTCCAATCATAGAACAGAAAATGGCAGTTCCCACTATTTCATTCTTAATGCTGTTAGCAATGGAAGCAATATTTTCCTCAACTAGATGCAGGTTGTTGGCAATGGTGTGTATGTCATCAACATTGTCTGTCAGTCTACTCACTATAAGGGAGTCAGCTACTCCACCTGTTTTCATAGCATGTCCCATGCCATCAGTAAGGGAGTTTATCCTGCTGTTCAGTCCAATGATGTCTGCTGAATTCCAAACTCCCAATCCAGTTCCGACTCCTCCTAAAAGGGCTGCAAGTGTGTCCCGTTTTTCTCGACTCCCTGCTCCGGTCCACTCAATGATGGTCTCTTGTATACTTTGCTTAAACCACTGCCGCTGTGATTCCGTGCACTTTGGAGGAATAGAAAAATCATTAAAATTTAGAATGATTGGGTAGTAAGTCCACCCAACCCCTTGCACAACTGTTTCATGTGTTGGTACCACCACCAATCCTCCTATTGGCCATGGTACCTTCTTCTGATCTTTACAACGTTGCAGCTCCTTTACCGAGACAAATACTTCATCTATTGTTAGAACACACCCCTTTCCAGTATCAAAATTGCAGAATTCCTCTAGATCAGGCTGGGCAGCTATAACTGCAGCGTCCCATTCTCCACCTTCTTCTAATGTTAAGTTACTCACTACTACTGTAATATTTGTAACCCTCCCTTGTACCTTTGTTGTTATTTTAGTCCTTCCTTTAAAGTTTCCTGTATTCATTATCTGTCCATATCTTATAACCCATTCCCAGTTATGTCCCTCTATACTTTTTATTGGAGCTCTAAGAGCTAATCCCCTGGTACTATTATGTGGCAAAATAATGTTTACTTGTAACCCTCCACCCTCTTTTACTTCCAATTCCCTGGGCCAAATAAATCTATCTGCTTGAACATAATGTAACTCCAATCTTTTCAAACTCTTTCCCTTATTTGCGGTATCTTCTGGCCTTATTGCCTGTCTCCCCATTCCTACTGTGATACAGCTTATACTTATCCATCCTGTAACAAAGATCCACCACAATCTTCTGTTGACACGCATCTTCATTCTTATACAGCCTTGCTCTGTGGGAACACTAGATTCCATCATTAGAAACATATACATAAAAAATAAAAACAGCATTAGAGACATATACATACACAAACAGAAGGAAAAAAAAAACTAAATAAAAAATAAATAATAAAAAAAACAATGTGTATGTATTTATTCAATTTGTACTTAACCTCTATTCCATAATAATAATTGAGGCCTATGCTGGTAGTCTATTACAATAAAATAAAAATGAAGGCCTGAAAAACTACTAGGCCTGCTAATATATTCAAAATTGAGGCCTGATGCCCAAGCTTGTATAATAAAATGGAGACCCAAACTAGGATACAAAGGAAATCAGCATTCAAATACAACAAAAAGCCGCATGGAGCCTACCATATTGTATTCAAATGCAGGGCTAGGCCTGTACTCTGATATTCAACTCACTCAGATATTTGAAACCCACAAAAACAACCTGTATGATATCTTTGTTTTATGTAGCAAAATAAGCTAATACGATATAAAGGATTAAAAATAATAATAATTGAGGCCTATGCTGGTAGTCTATTACAATAAAATAAAAATGAAGGCCTGAAAAACTACTAGGCCTGCTAATATATTCAAAATTGAGGCCTGATGCCCAAGCTTGTATATTAAAATGGAGACCCAAACTAGGATACGAAGGAAATCAGCATTCAAATACAACAAAAAGCCGCATGGAGCCTATCATATTGTATTCAAATACAGGGCTAGGCCTGTACTCTGATATTCAACTCACTCAGATATTTGAAACCCACAAAAACAAACTGTATGATATATTTGTTTTATGTAGCAAAATAAGCTAATACGATATAAAGGATTAAAAATAATAATAATTGAGGCCTATGCTGGTAGTCTATTACAATAAAATAAAAATGAAGGCCTGAAAAACTACTAGGCCTGCTAATATATTCAAAATTGAGGCCTGATGCCCAAGCTTGTATATTAAAATGTAGGCCCACACACAATCAGCACTTGATATCCCATGCAGAGGATAATTAGACAAAGTACTTTTTCTTCCCCCAAAAAATAAATCTGACTATCTATTAATGTGATATTACCTCATAAATAACCTTTGTAGAAGTCTAAAATTCGTGGTCGCCAAATGTGGTGTATCACCAAATTAATATATATAAATATTACACAAGGTTCGTCTACATTAAAAGGTATTTATTAAAAGGCAACAACACAATACTATAAATGTATTATAAACACACAGCCAGACCCACGGAGCACCAACCCTTTTTAAATCTATCTACCTAAATAATAATCCCCTTTCCCAAATCTATCTTATCTTACCCACGGTTAGACCATTTCCATCATCACCACCATCAACCATCACGAACACCACCCAGCAAGCAAACAGGAAACAGCACCAGTTTCCTGCCTGGATATATCCTTAGTTAAGATGATGTAATTTACATCACATCCTGTCCATGACTTCCTTTAGCAATTGTGGGAGGGAAGTAAAGATTCTCAGCCCTCCTACAAAGGCCTGTTTGAGGAAGTCCTGAATTACCATTCAAGGAAGACAAGTTACCACAAGCTGTATTTCTCCTCCTAACAGCCCTGGGAGTGCACAGAAAGGACAACTCTGCCTTCATCAAAAACACTATGAGTGTCACTTGGCGGGACTTTGATAAGTGTACAATCCAGATCTGCTGGGGGCACAAAAGTGTGGAGCACACAGCTTAAGGAGATGTAGCTGAAGTGACTATGCACAGCTCTCGCCGGCAGGGACTGAGAGATGCCAAGACACCACTACAGAATCTAGATATGAGCAGACTAATAAGATCACAACAGACCTAAACACTAGAGAGGAAAAAGCTACTATGGAGTGACCCCCCCAGTGGAATCCACCTGATGTCTGGACACTCAACGGCTACCCCGGGAAGAAGCAGCTCCATAAAAATGGGGAAAAACAAAAAATCTTTAACATCAAAAAAAATTGATGAGCATTTCAAGGCTTCAGAAACTCAGGCGGCACTGATGAAGGACCATGTCTCGGAACAATCTGACACCTCAGACTTGGATTCCCAAGAGGTGGCCCTTCAGCCTGCAGTTTCCATCAACAGCAACTCAATGGCAAGAATCGAGGCCCTCCTGGCCTCCCACATCAATAGGGCAGTCACATCTTTGCAGAAAGACATACAAGAGATTGGCCAAAGGACCCATCAACTCGAGGAGACCGTTTACCAGGTGGTAGAGGCCCAGGAGAGAGACAGGGCCAGTATCGCTGACAACACCTCCCGTATCTCTGGCATAGAGGATAAACTGGAGGACTTGGAGAATAGGTCCAGACGATTCAACCTGAGGATCAGAGGCGTTCCTACGGCAATAGTCGATCTCCCTCGCTACCTAAAGGCCACGATCGATGAGATCCTCTCAGGACACCCGGACCATGAATGGGAAGTTGAACGTGCGCATAGAGCCCTTGGGGGAAGCCGTAACCAGGACCTACCTAAAGACATCATCGTCAGGCTTCTTCGCCAACAATCCAGGGACCTGATCCTTGCAACTACCCGCAAAAAGACCTCGATCACAGGCCCAGACGGGGCCAAACTTCAATTATTTGTGGATCTCTCCCCTTCCACATTACATAAACGGAGGCTGATGCGGCCTGCCCTGGAAGTCCTCCTCCACCACGGCATCAGGTACCGTTGGGGATTCCCATTTGCCCTTATTTTCTCAGTGGGAAGCACCCAATATACAACACGCTCACTTGAAGAATGTCAAGAACTTCTAAAGAGACTGGATCTTACTGGGGGGGACCCGACTCCGACAACATCTGCACCTGCAGCTTTATCTCTTCCAAAACGACAGTGGCCTGAAACAACCAGGCAAAAGAGGCCTACAGACCAAAACCCAAGAATCGCTCATGGGCGACCCACCCAGATCATGGACCCGCAGTTGCAATAGCATAGTTAATGCCACCCTCAGAGACTGTCAAATAGGTTAGAACACTTGACAGGATAACAGGCTACCAAAGACTAATCTAGAAGCCGCCTGGAACAAAACCAGCTTTTTCTCATGACTTTTTATTTTTCTTTCTTTTTTATATAGGCCCTCAAAGGAGCTTGGACCCCAAACGGGGCCACGTCAATCAAGGACTTTTGAACTGTTCCTAACACATGCTTTGCTTCCCCTCCCTTTTTAGCAGGTTTTAGCAGACTGTTAAAGTTATCATTTTTAGTGCAAATTGAAGGAAATATAGTAATTCTGGCGGGACCTTCCTCCACTAGACCAGGTCTAAATGTTTATACTGCTTTTATTGTATATGAAAAGTTCTGTTATTAATGTTTAAATAAACATTTTATGGTTCTGGCTTTAAACTGTTTCCTTAATGCTTTCTCTAGAGTTCTCTCACTTGTCCTTGCCGGCGGGATCTGGAACAGAGGCAGTTAGTGTTTCAAGAGTGTAGAATGCTTAAGTCAGGGAGGGTAGTCCTAAGACAGCAAGACCTCTTGGCAACAGCTGTACTCTTCTTCCACTACGCTTTCTACATTGCTGCTCTCCTCCCTGCCACTTATCAGCGTGGGCTCACTTGCCCTTGTACTCTCCCCTGCTGTCTAGCTGAAACCTGTCACCTAGTGCTTTCATATATTTGGCATCCCCTTCTCTCTGGCTGTTTAAGGGTATTCGAACCAATTCAGGGTACACTTTACATAGCTGAGGCAGTGGCAGCGTCCTATCTGCTGGACAGTGGGCCAAGCTGCCCGGCTTCAGAGAGTAGAGAACCTCTGGTACTATTGGAACGGATCTCTTTTAAGCCTACTAAGTTGGGTTCAAATAGCTCAGAGACAATATCAGAACTGTTTGCTACTACCTTTCCTCCCTTAGTCCTCCTGGGAACACCTTTGTACTACTCATTCTCATGCCTCTTTACCCCCCACAGAGCTAACCATACTAGATCACTTCCTGGCCGGACTCAATCACTCTTGGTCCCTACAGGGGGAAAGCCGCTCCGCACTCCCGCCTCAGCGACCCTCCGGAAAGGTAAGGCTACACTAATGTATCAGATAGGTACACCTCCAGCTTATCTTTGACCACACCTTTGACATTCCTCACTTATAATGTGAAGGGTTTTGTCATGAATCAGCCAGTGGCCATATTGGATTTGGTGTGAACTATGCTGGGGCCATTTTGTGACTGGCAGCGGTGGCCATTTTGGGCTGGGTGGTCTTCCACATGCTGTTGCCATGGGGAGGAACAAAAGGTTTGGGGCCCACTTGTTATGGATATATTGTTGTGTTGTGGTCTAGGGGATAAAGTATTATAAGTTTACCCCTTAGCATATCCCCATCCCTTCCATGTTTAGGCTCATTGTAATGGGTGTCATGTGAGGGAGCTGGTGGGATGTGTTGGTTCTATGTGTGTGAAACATTGTGTGTTGTATTTGTAAATATGAATGTATGGTATTATATTAGTATGTCATTATATTGTAGAGGGGAAGCCATTGAATACAGCCACGCCTCCTTTGTTCCCAAAGGCCTGTTAATCCCATTAGCTAAGTATCCAGCATAGAACTAACAATGGGAAGCTCACAGCGGGAGAGCAGACAGGCAGGCACCCAGAAACAATGGGATGGCCTGAAGGCTTCTCAGCCTTCATAGCATGGGCACAGGAGAGTAAAAGACATGCTTTGCCCTGGAGAGTCAAAACCCAAATGAATTAGTTGGCCTCGCCTAGTGGGCGGACCTGGGAGGGGACTATTGGTTCACACACAGTTCCCCTTCATGATTGGCCAGACGTCATTTGGGGCTGGCTAACGGTAGCCACTTCCCCCATTCTTGTGTGATGTGGTTAAATATGCTGTTCTAAAATAAAACATGGTTCATAATTTTCATCAAGACTTTGTGTGCAGGTGTATTATTGACCCAAGGGCATATGCTGGCAGAGGAGATCGTTTCTGACTTCCTTCCAGGGTTCCCAGCGCACACTACCTTAAGCTGGGATTAATGCTCTTGCATCCGCAAAGAAGGTCCATTGGTCTGAGTCACCCAAATCTTAGGTCTAAAACCTACAGGAGATAAGAGGACTAGGATCCTCTATACTCCATCATCATTGTAGGTTGTGACAATTGGCTGGCAGTGGTGAGAGACTCTACAGAAAGACCAAGAATGGAACAGACGGATATCACCAAAGAAGCAACAAGACGGTTTAAAGCAGCCAGGCACTTATACCCCAGTAAGATGACCGCACAAGAGGTGTCCAACGTACTAGACCAGCATTGCCAGAGGATCTGGCAGGAGCGCAATGGAGCGAGAACTCCAGCTCAGCAAAGACTTGGCTACAGAGAGACACTGCGTCTAGAGAAATGGATGGCGATTCTGAATCTGTGGCAGGACGATGAGCTAATGGGCTGGCTGGAAGTACTAGTAAGAAAAGAGGTTGCCTTGGAGAACCAATATCACGTTTTTCACGCCAGAATAGTTGGTGGCCCTGGAGAGGAGTTTGATTTCCGCTTGGAGATAGATTCTGGCCTCCAAGACATTGTGTATGGTGATCCTGAAGGGGGCATAGGAACCTTTAAAAGGCACAACAACTTGTTTGTGGAACGCTGTCGTGGTCTGGGACTGGAACCATGGTCCATGGAGGCTAATTTAATGGTACACCTGATTAAGCAGGAACTGCAGCTGGAGGAGGAGTATTTTGAGTTGTGGGACGAGATCTATGGGGAGACATTTTGCCCATCAAGAGGGGAACAACCCAGTCAAGAGGACTGGTCGCCAGATCGTTACAACACAGATGGTATGTACCGAAGTGATTGTGTGCAAGGGGTCTGGGGAGAACATAGTGATGGAGAATGCGTTCCGTTAAAAAATGCAGAGACTGTGTCAGAGCCTAGAAGGGATGGTAAAGTCAGCTTGGGACCAAATCACCAGCTCCAAGAGCCAGAGACCCAGGGGAATGTTCCCTGGGTGGGGTCAGATAACCCATGTTTGTCCCCTGATACCCCAAGAGACTTAATCCCAGAGGAAATGCTAGCAGAGCACAGTTTCTCCAAACAGGTCTCATCTGAGGACTACCTTCCAGCACAAATCCTGGCAGAAACCCCAGTAACTGCTCAACAGGTAGGGCCAGATGAACTAAGTCTGCCCTCAGAAGTTCTAGGCAATGTGTATGGGCCAGAACTGCTAATGGAGCCAGTGGCTCAGGATAGCCACCCAAGAGACTGTGGGGAGGGCTATGTAATGCACTCTGGGGAAAAGGCCGTAGAGGTCAGGTTGGGTGGGAAGGATAAGATTCCCCAGCCTACAACAGATAACCAAAATCTGTACTTTGACACCCCAGGAGAGTTGCTACAAAAGGTGCTAGGGAAGCACAGAGCCCAGGTGGGCTATGTAATGGACTGTGGGGAGGGAATGGAACTGGTTCTTAGCTACAGGGAACCAGGCCTCACACAGCAAGAGTGCCAGGGGCACCAAGAGAGTGCCAGGGGCACCAAGAGCCCGACAGGGGCAGCAAGCTTGCCAGCCTTGGCAAAGGAGCCGTGGGTGCAGTGTGGCACCATAGTAGAGGGTGAACCAAGTGGGGAGATACCCTGGATAACCAATGTCCAGAGGCCCACTGGAACAGACACCGCTCCAAAGGCCCAGTTAAACCTGGAGGACTGGGATAAGGGTACCAAGCAAAAGGCCATAGAAGAAGAGGGTCAGCTGAGGGCCCCAAAGCACAGCCTGGGTGGGAATAGCGTAGTTCTCCAGGCTGCAACACAGACAGACCAAGGGGAAGAAAACCAGGAGGGTCTGTCCAAAGATACAGATCTCCAGGAGCCAGAGCAAACAGAGCATCCAAGTCCGGACTCCATCAGGGACGCTGGAGTCAAGCGCAGACCGGTATGTACTTTACTGCAGTTATTGTGTTATTGGGCTACCAACAATAATGATTTTGCTGAGGGAAGTACTGGACTGCCCCCTTGCAATCCCATAGGCCCAGAGACTGTTTTAGAGACCCCAGCCCAGCTGTGGGGACTGGCTGGAGGGAAAGGGGTTACTATGGGACAGGGGTTGTTTTATGGGGCTCCCAAAAATACGGTTTTGCCTCAGAAGAATGTATGGGTGCAACCCACTGTGTCCCCAGAGACTTCCATGCTGCTGCCAAAAACAGAGAGATGGGATCCTGGACTGTTTTGGGTGGGGGTTGCATGGGAAGAGCAATTTGCTCTATACAGTGGGAGCAAGGCCAAGGGCTGGGGGAGGTCTTTACTCTGCACCTTGGGACTGTGTGCGCACCGACATGAGCTTGCCTAGCATGCAGCGGGCCGGGCCAAACCAGCAGATTCATGACTATCAGCGTAGCTGGGAAAATCTTGGATGTTCTCCGCCCGCTTGGGGAAGGATTGTCATGAATCAGCCAGTGGCCATATTGGATTTGGTGTGAACTATGCTGGGGCCATTTTGTGACTGGTAGCGGTGGCCATTTTGGGCTGGGTGGTCTTCCACATGCTGTTGCCATGGGGAGGAACAAAAGGTTTGGGGCCCACTTGTTATGGATATATTGTTGTGTTGTGGTCTAGGGGATAAAGTATTATAAGTTTACCCCTTAGCATATCCCCATCCCTTCCATGTTTAGGCTCATTGTAATGGGTGTCATGTGAGGGAGCTGGTGGGATGTGTTGGTTCTATGTGTGTGAAACATTGTGTGTTGTATTTGTAAATATGAATGTATGGTATTATATTAGTATGTCATTATATTGTAGAGGGGAAGCCATTGAATACAGCCACGCCTCCTTTGTTCCCAAAGGCCTGTTAATCCCATTAGCTAAGTATCCAGCATAGAACTAACAATGGGAAGCTCACAGCTGGAGAGCAGACAGGCAGGCACCCAGAAACAATGGGATGGCCTGAAGGCTTCTCAGCCTTCATAGCATGGGCACAGGAGAGTAAAAGACATGCTTTGCCCTGGAGAGTCAAAACCCAAATGAATTAGTTGGCCTCGCCTAGTGGGCGGACCTGGGAGGGGACTATTGGTTCACACACAGTTCCCCTTCATGATTGGCCAGACGTCATTTGGGGCTGGCTAACGGTAGCCACTTCCCCCATTCTTGTGTGATGTGGTTAAATATGCTGTTCTAAAATAAAACATGGTTCATAATTTTCATCAAGACTTTGTGTGCAGGTGTATTATTGACCCAAGGGCATATGCTGGCAGAGGAGATCGTTTCTGACTTCCTTCCAGGGTTCCCAGCGTACACTACCTTAAGCTGGGACTTATGCTCTTGCATCCGCAAAGAAGGTCCATTGGTCTGAGTCTCCCAAATCTTAGGTCTAAAACCTACAGGAGATAAGAGGACTAGGATCCTCTATACTCCATCATCATTGTAGGTTGTGACAGGTTTCAACTCCCCGTTCAAGCGAAGGAAGGTTTTCCTATATTATAAGACCCATAACCCCATGGTGATCTTCCTACAGGAGACACACTTCGCCAGGAATAAAGCCCCAACCTACTTCAACAAAAATTATCCTCATTATTTCTACTCCACCCAATTCTCCAAAAAAGAAGGGGTGGCGATATTGCTCCATAAGAGCCTCCAATTTCAACTAACAACTAAGATAGTGGATCGAGAGGGCTACTATATCATTTTAAAGGGGACGATTTTGGGTACTCCAGTTTCACTGGCCTGCTTCTATGCCCCCACGACAGCGCCACATAAGACCCTGAACAGATTCTTGAGGGTTCTGGAGGGGGGAGAATGGGGTAAATTAATTATAGGAGGGGACATTAATTTGGTATTGGATACAGAGGCAGATAAATCTAAAACTCCACAACAAGATCGCTTCGCCAAAAAAAACAGGCATATCTTAAAACCTACACTCTCCTACACTCCTGGAGGTTGACGCCTGGAGAGGTTTGCATCCGAGAGGGAGGGAATATACTTTTTACTCCCCCACCCATGGGACTTATTCTTGTATAGACACAATATACATAAGCACTCCGCTTCTAGACAGCTCAAACAAAGCGAATATAGTCCCGTGTACTTGGTCGGATCACGCAGCGGTCATACTAGAGGTGGACCTGGGAGCTCAATTTCGGATGCCCTATACCTGGAGACTGAATGAGTACTTAGTATCACTACCCAGTTTCCAGGAGCACACTGAGAGGGAATTGGTTGAATTTTTCGAGTCCAGTGTGGGCAGGGGTACAGGGGCGGGATGGGTCTGGATGGCCCATAAAGCCTACATAAGGGGGGTGCGCATCAAGCTAGCCTCCCAACACAGAAAACAAAACAGATTAAAAGAAAAGGAGCTCACAGGGAAACTAACTCAGTTAGAGTGGCAACATCAGCTTTCTCTCTCAATAGCTTTGAGAAAACAGATAGACAAAACCAGGCTAGAGTTGGATAATATACTGACCATAAAAACGGACAAGGCATTAAGGAGGACTCAACATTTGTTTTATGCCAAGGCAAATAAACCTGACAAGCTACTAGCAAGGAGTTTAAAAGCAAAATATGCTCAAGCCAGGGTATCCCAAATCAAAAATAGGAAGGGAGATCTCACCTACAGCCAAAATGAAATTCAGAAGGTCTTTAGGGACTTCTATCAAAACATTTACTCCACTCAGAATTTGGCCTCAGAGAATGTTATTCACTCCTACCTAAACTCCCTTGATTTACCCCAGATTTCCCCTCTAGACTTACAAAACTTAAATAAAGACTTAACGGTTAAGGAAATTCTAGACGCCATTAAAGAATTGAAGCTAGGGAAGTCCCCTGGCCCTGACGGGTTCACTAACATCTACTACAAAACGTTCTCAGAAATTCTAGCCCCCCATTTATGCAGTCTATTCAACTCAATTCTGAGAGGAGAGACAACGCCCCCAGAGTTGAATCATGCCGACTTGACGCTCTTCCCCAAGGAGGGTCGAGACCCAAGGGAAGCTAAAAATTATAGACCAATCTCGCTTCTTAATGGCGACGTCAAATTACTGGCCAAAATTTTCTCCCAGAGGATCTCGATCTTCCTACCCTCCTTAATACATAAGGACCAATCAGGCTTTATTCCAAACAGGCAGACTAGTGACAACATTAGGAGGACTCTAAATGTCATTCACTTGGCTAGGTCTAGTGGTCTCCCTGTATGCCTGCTCGCATTGGACATCGAAAAAGCGATTGACACCCTGGAGTGGCCCTTCCTATTCGCCGCACTGGCAAAATTTGGGTTCAGAGGAAACTTCCTAAATCTGCTGCGTACATATTATACACTTCCCAGGGCCACACTAAAATTGCCTGGTTCCCATACGGCCAGCATTAAAATCGAGAGAGGTACGAGACAGGGCTGCCCACTGTCTCCACTTCTCTTTGCTCCGGCCATTGTGCCTTTGGCTCAAGCGATTAGAGCTAACTCCTCTATAGAGGGGGTGCGGGTGGGACACCAGCATCTAAAGTGTTCTTTGTTTGCTGACGACCTTCTCTGCACCCTCTCGAACCCTAGCTCTGAAGCTAAATCAAGACAAAACAGAAGCTTTAAGTGTTGGCATCCCTTTAGAAATCCTAAATCACCTGAAGGGAACTCATAAATTTCTATGGCCCCCCTCACACATCAAATATCTAGGGATCAATTTGACCAACTCATTAACCAATAAGTATAAAGCCAACTACCCACCTCTCTACAGGGCTCTGCGGAGAGACCTGGAAAACTGGACTAAACGGCATATCTCGTGGACGGGCAGAGTAGCCACGGTTAAAATGAACATATTGCCGAGGCTGCTCTATCTTGCCAGGACGCTGCCAATCCAGATAAAAAACACAGAATTGGCTAGCTTCTAGACCCAAGTGTTTAAGTTCATATGGAGAAATAGACCCCCTAAGATAGCGAGAAAAACAATGTACGTACATAAATCCAAGGGGGGCCTGTCTTGTCCTAATTTCCTGAATTACTTCAGAGCAGCCCAACTTGCCTCTATCCCCCTAGCTCACTCCATCCCAAACTGGGTCTTTGTTGAGGAGTTGCAGATGGCCCCGCTAACGTGGGGTATTATTCTTTGGGCTCCAGGTACAAGCGTGTTTTACTCTAGAATAAAGAATCCCATAACTAAGTTTACACTAAGAGTTTGGAATTGGGCTAGGAGGAAATACAAACTTACTCATCCTGTATCACCTCTCACATCAATCTTCACATCACCTTCCTTATCAACCACCATCACTGCGGAGTCCAAGGAATACTGGACTTCTCATGATCTAGATAAACTAGGGGCTTGGTTTGAGGGAGATAACATGATAACTTCAGAATCTATGATTAGGAACTTTGAGGTACCGCACCGGGAATTCTTCAATTATATTAAAATTAGAAGCTGGATTGAAGAAATACATAGGACCTATGGGCCCCCTAGGGAATCTTGGATGTCGGTAGTGTGTAAAAGTGAGGCCTTGTCCAAGGGAATCTTAGGATCACTATACAATATCTTCAATTGTCCACCAAGCACATGGAGGCCTTCCTTTGTATCAAAGTGGGAGTTGGACCTAGGACTAAATTGGGATGGGAATAAATGGGCTGAATCCTTATCAAACCTATCTAAGGATTCATTTAACTATAGCTTGCTAGAGACCTCTCTTAAGATCTTACACCGGGCATACACAACTCCAGTTCGACTGAACAAGATATCCCCAACAATCCCGGACAGATGCTTTAGGGGGTGCCAGGGAAGGGGAGACTTCATACACACTTGGTGGAGCTGCCCTGAGGTATTTAAAATTTGGTCTGAAACGACCAGACTAATCTCAAGAGCTCTCAAAACACCACTCCAACCATCAATAGCTACCTGTCTTCGGGAATGCGCTTCTCAAAACTAGGAAGGGAGGGGAATAAACTGGCCCAATTGATATATTTAGCAGCCAAGAATACCATCGCAAGACGATGGAAGAGCAGGGTCATTAGTTTCCACGAAGTAACAAACAAAATAAATTATATTTGCGCTAATGAGCGGATGACCCATATCATATCAGATACCCATCACAGCTTCCTGGAGGTGTGGGAACCCTGGATTTTATTCACAGATAGCAATTTGTTAAGACTAAGTTAAGGGAAAACAATTAAGAAGCCTTTCCTGGTGTGCTGCTGGGGAGTGGAGTGTGGAGCGGACGGGAAGAAGTGGTGAGAGGACACGGAGAGATACTTCCTCACTATTCCAAAGGTACAGAGGGGGTAGATGGTAACCTAAAGATTGGTTGAGCAGGGAGTAACTGGGAGAAGACACTTCACCTTACACTTTATAGAATGCTGTCAGCTTTCTTTTTATTTCATTTTCTTTTATCATATTTCTTAATGCTACGGTCCATCCATGGAAACGTGAATTCCTGCAATTTGATCAATGAGACCTCAAAAGCTGTATATATTGTTTGAATCTTAAGAGACAAGTTTGAATATACTTAGACAAAATCACCCAAAAAACGAAAAAGAGTTGTAACAAAGATTTTATTTAAATGAAACGGTTCCAACATGTTAGAAATAAGCTGTTAGTTATGTGAAACTTTGTGGACTATGTTTACCATTATTCCTTTCTTTTTGTCAATACAAATCCAGAATTCCTCAATAAAAATGTATGTTATAAAAAAAAAAAAACAATATACGTCAGGAACAGGAACTCAATACAAAGTTACGAGATTTAGAATTGCAAAATCAATCATACCCCACCACCAGACTCCGCCATAGAATAAATGAAGCTAGACTGGAACTTGATGCCTTGCTTTCGCACAAGACAGAGAGCGCCCTGAGACGGACGAATCATCTGTTTTATTCCAAGGCTAATAAACCAGACTCATTTCTGGCACGGATACTTCGGACTAAAACAGCACTGTCTAGAATTCTGAGGATTAAAACTAAGACTGGGAGGACAAAAGTGAGCCAAAGTGATATTAAACAAACATTTAGGGACTTTTATAACTCAGTCTATTAGACAAAGATAAACCCGAGTCCGGAAGCTCTCAGATCTTACCTGGATTCCTGCGATCTCCCTAAAGCCTCAGAGCAAAATATAGAGGATCTTAATGCGGAAGTAAGTGTAGAGGAGATATTAGAAACCATTAAAAGCCTGGAAACAGGGAAGGCCCCAGGGCCGGATGGCTTCACCAACTCTTATTACAAAGTATTTGAGATCATTTTAGCCCCTTATCTTAGTTGTCTATTTAACACCATACTAAATGGGGGATATATGCCCCCGGAACTCAATAAAGCGAACTTAGTGATTTTTCCTAAAGAGGGGAGGGATCCCCTGGAGCCGAAAAATTATCGACCCATATCCCTTATGAACGGGGACATTAAATTATTAACCAAAATTATAGCAAATAGGATGGCAAAGTTTCTCCCAACCCTAATGCACAAAGATCAGACCGGGTTCATACAACATAGACAAACGGTGGATAATATCCGAAGGACCATGAATGTTATACACTTAGCCTCCCAAAGTAAGACGCCTCTTTGTGTATTGGCGTTGGATATGGAGAAGGCATTTGACACAGTAGAGTGGCCTTATCTATATGCAGTACTAGCTAAATTCGGTATTAAAGGAAACTTTATACATCTTATCAGAACACTATATAAAAATCCTGAGGCTCATATAAGATTACCTGGGACAGGAGAGGCATTGGTAGACATCCAAAGGGGTACCAGGCAAGGGTGCCCCCTGTCTCCACTGCTATTTGCACTGGCTATTGAGCCTATGGCTCAAAAAAAAAGAGGCGAGGGGGAGATCGGGGGTCTGCAGATAGGTCACCACCACCTGAAATGCTCACTATTCGCAGATGATCTTTTATGCACTCTAACGGATCCTGTAAACTCTATACCTAAACTATTGTCTACTCTAAGGGAATTCGGGGCCATGTCAGGGCTACAAATTAATGAAGAAAAAACTGAGGCCTTGGGGGTAGGGGTTCCAGGGCCTATAATAGAAACGTTAAAGGCGGCATACAATTTCCAATGGCCTAAAAATTCAATCAAGTACCTTGGAATTAAGCTTACCAAAAATTTAGCGGGTCTATATAAAGCTAACTTCCAACCACTAATTAGACAGTTGACTGAGGACTTGAGGACCTGGTCTAAATACCAAATATCATGGACGGGACGTATAACATCAATAAAAATAACAGTGCTCCCAAAAATTCTGTATCTCTTCAGAACTTTACCAATTAACCTGTGTATGAGGGAAATAGATCAATTCCAGAATACAATATTTAGATTTATCTGGCGTAATAAACCACCACGTATCGCGAGGAAAACAATGTACAGGAATAGGCAAAAAGGGAGACTTTCTTGTCCCAACCTGAGGCTTTATTTACAAGTAGTACGGCTGGCGTGCATCCCTGTAACCCACTCTAGTAAACTACAACCGCTATGGACCTTTATTGAAAATTGGCAGATGAAACCCCACTCATGGGATACGGTGATCTGGGAGATAGCAAAAATAGACACGAGATACAAACATACTAACCCAATAATATCTACGACCCTTAAGACCTGGGATAGGCTTAAAAACTCGAGCAACTTAATTCCACCTCTATCACCACTGATGTCCTTAACATCCTTCCCCGAGTTTGGGGCCACTCTTAGCCCAAATTCTAAACTATGGTGGCAGACTAGCCCTCTAATGAGAATAGGAGAATGGTTTTCCATGGAGGCCCTGTTAACACATACTGCTATCATATCCCGATTTCAAATTCCGGAGAGGGAGTTGTGGAACTAGTGGAAGTTTAGACATTGGATCTCCTCGTTAGTCCATATTTATGGGAATCCTGAACATACAGGTTGGTCATCTATATGTGCAAAGATACCCTCAATGAAAGGCACCCTAGGATACATATACTCCTACTTGATGGAGTTTCAGAATACACAAAAAACTAAATTTATGGTAAAGTGGGAGCAGGACCTGGGAAGGGAGTTGGATGCCATGACCTGGAAAATAATCTGTACTAATCTGACAAGGGGCTCATATACATACAGTTTACTTGAGACCTCTATTAAGGTACTACACAGAACCTATTACACTCCCCAACGGATGGCAAAATTTAACAAAAACATCAATGGAGAATGCTTTAGGGGATGCAAAACAGAAGGGAATTTCCTGCATATCTGGTGGACATGTCCCATCACACAGAAGCTATGGGGAGAACTCACTGACTTATTTACACAAATCACAAAAAGTAATTTGAGACCCGAAATAGAAACTTGCCTATTAGGATTGAAAAATATGATCTATCTAGAGAGCAGAATGAACTCTGGCAATTCTGGACCTTGGCCACTAAAAATTGCATAGCCAAAAATTGGAAAACTTCCACACTATCAATCAAAGAAATTATAACAAAAATAAATTATATAATGATAAATGAGAGAATAGCTAACTCATTACAGAACACAATGCCACAGTTTACTAGCACGTGGTCTCCCTGGTTGATGTCCAAGTATAGTTTACAGATCTAAATTGGGATAGGATGGGACAGTTTGGGAAGTCAGAGGATGGTGGCGGCTGAAGAGGATGGCTGTTTCGCATCTGGATGGAAGCTTTTGGAGTGATGATGAAGGAGCTCACAGGTACTGAATATTTTAGATATGTTAACACAAGTAAACATAAGCTGAGGAAGTTTAATGATAGCTAGATATTTTGTAAAATAGTTAAAAGTAAACATACTTAAGAATGCAGGATGATAATCAAAAAGAGAAAAAATGTTAGGACGTCTTTTTACATCATAGAATAGAAAGTCGTATGGAATTCAGATTTCAGATGGTCCAAATCAATATGGTCGGGGAGCTAGGAGCCTGTGTTTCATGTTTATTCTTATATGCTTTATCCACACCATTCTATTAAAAACTTTGGATGTTTACTAGACCACGAATACATAACAGGCTAAGAAGGACAGGATGTTTAGACTTTTGTATATCTCTGATCTATTTTTCACTCTATTTGTGCTTATGTCTTTTTTTTGTTGTATGATAGACTTTTCTATGCTATACTAAACTGTTGTATAAAATTGACTTGTCCTAAATAAAATATTAATTATTTAAAAAAAAGCCCCCCAAAAGCTTGCAGCCGCAGGAAGGTTTTATGAGTTCAGCCTTCAGGTCGGCATTTGCGGGCTTGCGTCAATATTGCATCTAAATATTTATTTTAAAAAAAACCCACAGCCAAAAGTACGGGTTTGAGGCCTTTGTGAGCAGCTAATAGAATATGGCCCAGTGTTTAAAATGACATATTCCTACTGATATCTGTCTTCTAGCTCAGAGTACAAATTAATTTCATAAACTACTATACAGAGTTGCAAATCTGCAAAAAAATGGTAAACTTTTTTCCTTTGCTGAAGCAAGAGAGAAATGGAATCTTTTAGAACCTGATTATCTAGTATATATATCCAGATCATGCTAAATTATCTCCAGTTACTTACACTTAAAGGTATATCTAAGTGAGCTGGATTATGAATGCATCTGATAGAGGAGAATCAGTAGTGTATTGAAACATTTTTTTTTTGTATAAAAAAATAAACATTTAAAGACTTATCTTTAAGTTAGCAAAATATATTGTAATTTCTGACAGTTGAAAAACAGGGTTAACACCCTCTAAAAAAAACAGGCTAAATGAGAATTAATTTAAAAAATTGTTTTGTCCAATCTGGCGGAAGCAGAGGTTGAAACATTTGGGGTTGCTGTCTGTGCTGTAAAGCAGCCTGGGAAATGTAGTAATATTCACATTAGACATAAAGAAATAAGCTGTGACCACAGGAACCATGTGACTAGAAGCACTTCCTCTGGACGTCACAAACTGTACCCAGATGCTGTGCAACCTGTACCCACTGTAATGTAAGCTTCCTAGGGGTGTGCAATTCCAGATAGCAGTACCCAGCATATAAATATGTAAGTACATTAAGCTTTTCAATACAATACATAGTTTTCTACTAATCAGTGGCTGTTTTTTAGGAAACATTGGAAACCAAGGAAACTTTTGTATAACTTTAACAAATCACAACAATGTATCATTTCAAAGTGATACGCAAGCAGGTACTAGGTCTATAGGAACTATTTCTACACTGTATACCCTTCTCGTATCTAATCCATTTTCAATTAATAATATCATATAGGCATTGGAGACACATATAGGGACAACTGGGATGCAGACAAGTGGTCAGACAATTTTGCCCATACCGCATCAATGTTGGTTAATTCCTATTTGAAGGAGAAAGTGAAAGTGATCCATACATGGCAGTTAAACTGTTAACAACTTGCAAAACAGTTTTGCGGACTGACTGATTTGTGCTATCAAGGATGTGAAGAATGAGGGAATTTCTTTTACATGTTGTGGTCCTGCAAACATTCCCAAAAATATGATTAGCAATATTCTACATATACCTGTCCCCTACACGGCTACACCCCTGAATACCATCACTTACCAAAAGTGATGCTGTAACGGTACCCCCCAAACATAGAAGGGGGCGCCCAGGCCTTTTTAGCCGATCCGCCCGTCCAGTGCTATAGGGACAGCTACTGCAGGACACCCATTCCCCCAAGCACGAGACACACGCTCTGTGGTTGAGGGTCAAGCAGAGAACTCTCTTCTTTATTAAAAACCAAGACATATATAAAAACCATTTCCACATACACCGTAGGGGCAGTGACTACCTTTGGTCAACCCCTAATTACCTATGGCCAATCAGACAGGGTAGGAACCATGAGACTCCTCCCATGGGCCACCCCCCAGGCATGGCTACCATGCTCATTCTCACCAAGACTGTCCTCATGGAAACTTCCTGTTTGCTTCCTTGTCTATGCCCCTGGGAAACCCCATACTGGCCCTTTGTTCAAGTCCTGGCGACACCCTGTGTTTACCTAATGGGGGATGGTCAGAATCTGTAACACATTTCTACACATTTTTCATAACTTTAAAAGTATGCATCACATTCACATAAAACATACATTTTCAGAATCAGCATACTCCAAATACAAACATGTGTGAAAATGATACAAATTGGTCCAGTGGTTCAAAAGTTAGATCACAGTCCTTTCTGACAAAATGGAGCATGGCTTTGTATGTCTTTGTAGGGGGAAAGTCAACGTGGGCCGTAGTCAAAAGGCAGAATGTGGGCCTTTAAGCTTCTCCAATTCGCATTGACGAGACTGATCTCGTCACATCTCTCCCCCTTTCCAAAAAGACTAACCGGATATCTGACCTCCTGCCGGCCAGATTCCGGGTTAGTCTGGAAGGCCACCCACAAAACACAATCAGCAGTACAGCCCACCCACAATAACTGGTTACTACACCTGGGTAGAGGAGAAACTTGTCCATGTCCAGGTGCCTCACCACGGCTGTGCTGGGCACTGGTAAGCTGCCTTGGTGGGTTGCTGAGTGGGCAGAGACCAGCGGTGCTCTGCCCTGGTGCCAGCGCTACCACGGAAGTAGCCTGTTTGGGGCCTGGTTGTAGGGTGGGGAGACCGACGGTCTCCCCTTTGGCTAAACAGCCCTGTTGCTGGAGAATGGAGTCTGAGCTCTCAATTCCCTGCAGCTCACCCTGACGCTGGGGAATGGAGACGGGGCTCCCAATTCCCTGCATATCACTCTGTCGATGGGGAATGGAGTCTGAGCTCTCAATTCCCTGCAGCTCACCCTGACGCTGGGGAGGGAGGACGCTGCTCTCCTCTCCCTGCAAGGTACACTTCCGCTGGGGAGGGGAGACAATGCTCTCCACTCCCTGCACTTCACACTGGCGCTGGGGATCTGGGCTAGCCACCCAGCATCCCTGTAGGGCCGGTGGAGAGACCTCGGTCCCATCTCCACCTCCCGCCTGGGATTCCTCCCAATAAATCTCTACAATATCTTCCCAGCTGAAGGGGTCTGGATCTGGGTCTCTCACCTTGTTGTAATGCTGAGCCTTCCCAATGGAGTGGAAGAGATCTCGGTAGTCCCTCTCCAGTTCCCACTCCAGGGTTGCTAGGTGAACAAGGTCTTGCTCTACCTCATGGGGGTCATCCCAGTCATGCCTAGCCTCCCTCTCATAGAAAATATCCTGAAGTCTGGTCTGCGCAGGGCTCCCGAAGTCAGGCTCTGCAAATGACTCCCATAACAACCCAGGACCACCAAACTCCTCTCCCTCTGGCTTGTCATGCTCGGCTGTCCAGGGTATATACTGTGCCATATACCACCAGAGCGCCTGGTAGGCATCCTCCAGCCATAGTTCCTGCCATGCACGGAGCTTGAGTTCCTCCACCCATTCCTCAAGGGGCTGCTCTCCCAGGAAGGGCATGCGCAGGGCCACTTGCTTCTGCAACCGCTGCTCTTCACTGGGGAGACTCTCACCCCGCTGGTATTGTACATTATCCAGGGCCTGGTACCAGATGCCTTTCCTTAATGCATCCCGGCCATCCAGGTCCTCATCCTCGTATAGCACTGCTGGTTCCATTCTGCTGCTTTTAGGGTCGCTGTGCTGGGACATGCGTTGCCCCCAACTTGTAAATCCACAGAATGGTGTCTCCTGTAGCTGTCCTTCTGGCTGTGGGAACAATTCCGCTGCTTGCCACCAGTGTAACGGTACCCCCCAAACATAGAAGGGGGCGCCCAGGCCTTTTTAGCCGATCCGCCCGTCCAGTGCTATAGGGACAGCTACTGCAGGACACCCATTCCCCCAAGCACGAGACACACGCTCTGTGGTTGAGGGTCAAGCAGAGAACTCTCTTCTTTATTAAAAACCAAGACATATATAAAAACCATTTCCACATACACCGTAGGGGCAGTGACTACCTTTGGTCAACCCCTAATTACCTATGGCCAATCAGACAGGGTAGGAACCATGAGACTCCTCCCATGGGCCACCCCCCAGGCATGGCTACCATGCTCATTCTCACCAAGACTGTCCTCATGGAAACTTCCTGTTTGCTTCCTTGTCTATGCCCCTGGGAAACCCCATACTGGCCCTTTGTTCAAGTCCTGGCGACACCCTGTGTTTACCTAATGGGGGATGGTCAGAATCTGTAACACATTTCTACACATTTTTCATAACTTTAAAAGTATGCATCACATTCACATAAAACATACATTTTCAGAATCAGCATACTCCAAATACAAACATGTGTGAAAATGATACAAATTGGTCCAGTGGTTCAAAAGTTAGATCACAGTCCTTTCTGACAAAATGGAGCATGGCTTTGTATGTCTTTGTAGGGGGAAAGTCAACGTGGGCCGTAGTCAAAAGGCAGAATGTGGGCCTTTAAGCTTCTCCAATTCGCATTGACGAGACTGATCTCGTCACATCTCTCCCCCTTTCCAAAAAGACTAACCGGATATCTGACCTCCTGCCGGCCAGATTCCGGGTTAGTCTGGAAGGCCACCCACAAAACACAATCAGCAGTACAGCCCACCCACAATAACTGGTTACTACACCTGGGTAGAGGAGAAACTTGTCCATGTCCAGGTGCCTCACCACGGCTGTGCTGGGCACTGGTAAGCTGCCTTGGTGGGTTGCTGAGTGGGCAGAGACCAGCGGTGCTCTGCCCTGGTGCCAGCGCTACCACGGAAGTAGCCTGTTTGGGGCCTGGTTGTAGGGTGGGGAGACCGACGGTCTCCCCTTTGGCTAAACAGCCCTGTTGCTGGAGAATGGAGTCTGAGCTCTCAATTCCCTGCAGCTCACCCTGACGCTGAGAATCAGCATACTCCAAATACAAACATGTGTGAAAATGATACAAATTGGTCCAGTGGTTCAAAAGTTAGATCACAGTCCTTTCTGACAAAATGGAGCATGGCTTTGTATGTCTTTGTAGGGGGAAAGTCAACGTGGGCCGTAGTCAAAAGGCAGAATGTGGGCCTTTAAGCTTCTCCAATTCGCATTGACGAGACTGATCTCGTCACAGATGCCTTCAAGCAATCCAACCACAATATCACCCAGATTTTCGTAGCAACTTGATGCGGTGTACCCAAGAATAGGAAATCCTCCTCTCCTTCAATAAAATAGACTTTATACATTTTCATTCTGAGTTATCCTTTTAGTTATCGGTTTGGATACCATTTCATACTCAAGACCATACTATTACTGTTAGCTTCTTAAAGGCCTTACTTCAAGCAGATAAAGCTACATAATTAGTTTCACTGTGTAGGTAGCTTACAGTTAAGTTGTTACATTTTTAGCTAAGGTTATTAGGTTTGTATTTTAAAAACATTAAAAATAGAGCAAATGTAATATACCTTGTAGAACAATGTTTACAGTATTCTCTTGTGTTTCTGGCTATTTGTGAGATGTTATTTTGAACATTTATTTCAAGAGACTGGTGTTTAATAGTGTATGCTGTGAATATGGGGTAATGCTGTGTTTACCGCTTGATTTAACATTGAAATTTGCTCAATAAAAATAGCTAATGACAAAAAATAGATGAGCCCAACTGTTTTATGCAGAGCTGCACAACGGGGTAGCACATTATGCTATATAAACAGGCACAACAATTGATAAAGGTCCTTCTTGCTAAAAAAATACAATCTAGAGAAAGCTGGATTACTGTAAATGCAAAGAAAGATAAGAAATTCAGCTGTAGATAAGCAAGGTAGGAAAGATCAAACCAAAATGATAATCATAGTTACATAGTAATTGAGGTTGAAAAAAATACTTTTAATCCATCAAGTTCAACCTTTTAAGATCTCCTCTGATCTGCAATATGTGTATTAGTTATTAATTGATCCAGAGGAAGGCAAACAAAAACAAACAAGTGAAACTTAGCCAATTGTCTCAAAGGGGAAAACAAATATTCCTTCCTGACTCCAGATGCCTCCCTGGATCAATACCCCCAACTCTAATTAACCAGGATAATCCTGAATGCCCTTTTTATAAAAAATATATCCATTTCTTTTTTAAAGATATCTATCAAATGCACTGTCACCACCTCCTTTGGTAGAGAATTCCACAGATTAACCACCCTTACTGTGAAGAACCCTTTTCTTTCTTTACGGTGGAACTTTTTTACTTCTAACCTCAAAAGGATGTCCTCTTGTCAGTTGAAAACCTCTTAGCACAAAAAACTCACTTGACAAATCTTTATACTGACACTGGATGTATTTATATAATGTAATCACATCTCTTCTTAGACGCCTTTTATCTAGAAAAAATATGTTTAATTTGGTTAGTCTTTCTTCATAACTTAGCCCCTCCATTCCCCTTATTAGTTTTGTAGCCCTTCTCTATACCTTTTCCAGCTCTAAAATGTCCATATTCAAAATGAGGGCGTACTAGAGATTTGTATAGTGGTAGAATTATATTTGCTTCCCTTGCTTCTATACCCTTCTTAATACATGCTAATATTTTATTTGCCTTTGCAGCTACTGCTTGGCTTTGAGCACTGTTACCTGGGCGGTTGTCCACAAGCACTCCCAAATCCCTTTCAATATCAGATACCCCTAGATTTGCTCCATCAAGATTATAAATCACATGGCTATTTTTCCTTCCCAGATGCATAACTTTACATTTATTCATATTAAATCTCATCTGCCCCTAATTTATGTAAATCGCTTTGGAGGGAAAGTACATAATTTTCTGATTTAATTACCTTGCACAACTGAAAAAATGGAGACACTACTTTCAAGTCCCACTTTTAAGTCATTAATAAATATGTTAAAAAGGAGAGTATTTAATACTGAACCCTGAGGAACCCCACTTACCACATTAGTCCAATCGGAGTATGTTCCATTTACCACAACCCTTTGCTTCCTGTCTTTTAGCCAGCTCTCAATCCATGAGCAGGTATTTACTGCAATTCCTGTATCCCTTAGTTTGTACAATAGTCTTCCGTGTGGTACTGTATCAAATACATATAGACATATTCTTGTATACTGTCCCTTATTAACCCTTCTAAAAGCTTCCCAATTATAGATGTGAGGCTTATAGGTCTACAATTCCCTGGATTTGCTCTTGCTCCCTTCTTAAATATAAGTATCACATCTGCTTTTCGCCAGTCATCTGAAAGTGACCCTGTGTTAAGTATATCTTGAAAAATTTGATATAATAGTTTGGCTTTTACAGAGCCCAGTTCCCTCAGTACCCTTGGATATATTCTATCAGGACCTGGGGCTTTATTAACATGTATTTTTTCCAACCTCTTCTGGATTTCTTCCTGCATTAACCAATTATTTGGTGATGGTAGTGTAGCCCCATTATGTTGCGGTGTCCCAACCCCTGGTACCTCCCTTGTGTATACGGAAAAAAATAACCTATTTAGCTAATTTGCCTTTTCTTGGTCACTAATTATCAGACACCCTGTGTCACATTGTAATGTTCCTATAGCTTCCTTCCCTGCCTTCTTCCCATTAATATATTTAAAAAAACATTTTAGGGTTAGTCTTACTCTCTTTTGCAACTAACTTATCATTTTTTATTTTAGCCAGTCTAATAGCTCTTTTGCAAGCCTTGGTGATTTACTTGTACTTACGTAAAGCAGTCTCTGTCCCCTCCTGTTTGTATAATTTAAATGCCTGATTTTTACTCCATATCTTGAGCTTTAAATCATTGTTAAGCCATATTGGATGTGATTTACTCATTTTACTTTTATAGTTGAATTGGGTGCCACAAGGTGGATCAGAATTATGCAACAGGGAGGGGTCTTGTAGAGATTTCTATGAAATAAAGGTAATATGAAGAATGTTATTGTACTGCAGTGGAAGGAAATACAAGACAGTATAATATGTATAGCACTTTAATGTTCAGTGATATTATACCATCTAAAGCAAATAATCACTACAAATAAACAAATGTTCCTATCATGTAAACTTGTACCACATACATAAACTTATGGAAATGAAGAGAAACTTGAATAGCAATTATAACACTGATATGTATTAAAATGAAAAAGAGCTATTGGCATACATTGCATGGGATTGTGGCTGGCTGTCACAAGTACTTGTAGGTGGGCCCCAGTCTTGCACAACAAACATCAGACAGGGAACTAAGCATCCCGATTGTCTTATGTCTCTACTGATAAAACATAGCTTGTGTATGGGCGGCTATTCCCTAAATTATTTTAAAGTGATATACAAGATTTCTGCATTTCATTAGCAAAAAATATATTTATGTATCTATTTACTTGTCTGCACTTTATTTTATTAAAATTAAAAGCTCTGTTTTTTTTCCTACTTAAAATCGTGATAATTATACCAGAGCTATTTTTTTAGCACATTCTGAGCCTATTTGACCTTTGTAGTCTAATTGGAGGACCTTTTGAGCCTATTTGACCTACTGAGCCTATTTTTGACACATTAAGAGCTTGCTTTGGCTTCGAACAAATATGCAAATGACAGTGGTTGGGTTCACAAATGCAAACACAAGCTTATAACAATTGAAAAAATCAAGGTGTCTGATATTAGTTTATCAACTGTTATGACATCAAGAAGCAAAGAGACAAACCATTGAAATCTAATATACAGAGAGTGATTCTAAGAAACAAATGACCATTAGAAAAAAAAGGAAAGATAGAATAAGGATCACGATTGAGTGATGATGGAATGGTTTCAACAGAATTGTAGTGTGGGAGTGGATTTGTCTAGTAATATGATAATGGAGCAGAATCAGTTGTACCATAAAGAACTTAAATTAGAACTTAAATTAGAACATGAGTGTGATTATAGTCAAGGATGGCTTCAAAGATTCAAGAGGTGTCATGGAATTTCCTTCCACAAAATGTGTTGAGAAAAGCGATCTGCAAACCAAGATGCAGCTACCTAGTATGTCGATGAATTTGCCAAGATCGCTGCTGATGAGGACCTGAGCATGTGTATAATGCTGATGAAATTTTATGTACTGTATAACCAGAAAAAAACAATAACAGTAGAAGACAAAGAAGTGCCCACAGGATTCAAACAATGTAAGGACAGGCTTACAATTTTAGGTTGCTCAAATGCTACAGGTACACACACATGTAAACCACTAGTGATAGGAAAGAGTAAACAACCCATTGAGTGAATTAATTAAAGGACTAGAGCAACATAAAGCCTTTATTAATAAAAAAACATTTATTGCAGAAAACATTATACAAGGAAAGTTCCAAATAAATGAAGCAACCCGTTTGGATGAAATGTTTAACAAGATTGCCAAGAAGACTGTGGCTTCGTCTTCAAGCATCCCAGTTGTCACACCGGCAGCATCACTAATCCAAGATGAGCTATGCAACTAGGTAACAGACAGTAATCAGGACAGCTCTCAAATTCAAGAGCTTAGTGATTAACTTAACATTTCCAGTTAATTTTTACAAAGTTTATGAAGTGTAAGGCTGCTACAAAATGGGTTACTTGCAGTTGGTTGAAATTTATACATACAGTATACTATGTATTTAAACTGTTTGAGTTGTCTTTTGAATCTAGGTATTACTCAATGTTATTGTAAAGTTTGTTCATCATCAAGCTCCACTGATCCTTCTCATTCAGTAAATACTTCTCCTTCGACTAACTCGTCGACAAGCCCATTTGATGAATTATTACATCCAACTTCATCAAATATGCTTGTCAACAACTTAGTAGAAGTATGTACTGAATGAGAAGGAGCACTACAGCTTTAATGAATGTTTTACTTTGATAGTTGCCTGTTTACTCTTTATAAAATAAAAAAAACATGCAAAAAATTAACAATACACCAAGCTAACTGGCTTAAAGCATGAAATGCTTGGTGTTTGTTAGAACCTATGGAAAGTTACTGATTCCTCAAGAGAAGATAGACTCACAGGACTTAATCCTAGATCTTGGGCAGGTGGCAAAAAGTCATAATCATGGCCACAAGCTGAAGGTTGGGCAGAAGGCAGAATAATCAAGCTAGAATAAGTGTGGAAGAATATGACTTTTGAAATTAAACTAATCTTTGAGATGTCATAGATAAATTGTCACTAAAACCTTTCTAGACTAGTTGCAAAGACCCACGTCTGGATTGCTACCTTGTTGAGCAGGTCATAGCAGAGAGTTCAGACAAATTATGGGCCACTGGGAAGGAACTGAAAACCCACTGCAATATCATTGCCAAGATAAACTTATGGATAGGCAAAACCTGAGACATAATGATATGGCACAGGAAGATGAGCCCCTCAGGTCAGAAGGTGCCTACCACATTACTCGGGAAAAGAAGAGGACACCCTGCTATGGATGTGACTGGAGAGGAAAGTAAAATCTGTTGCTGCAAACAACAACTCAGCATAGGAACCTGGAAGTTAGAAATATGAACCGAGGCAAACTTAATGTTGTCAAGTTCAACCATTAGATAAAAAGATTAAACATTGATGTCTTGGATTTTAGGGAACTCAAATGTACGGGAATTGGACAGTTCATATCACACCCCTACCAGATCTTCTACTGTAGTCAAGAATACTGCAGAAGAAATGGAGTAGCCCTCATAATCAATGGAAGGGTTGCCAAAGCAGTAATCGGTTGTGATGTGTTTGCGTCATTCAGTCATGTCCAACTCTCCATGACCTCATGGACTGCAACACACTGTGCAAATTCACTTGGTATTCATGGCAGAGATACTGGGGAGGGTTGCCAGTTCCTGCTCCAGTGGGCCACAGCATACAACTTCTGGTATTACTAGGTGGTTTCCCATCCAAGTACTGACCAGGCCAAATGCTGCTTGGCCTCATGGTTTCCTGACTGGTATCGAACCCAGGTCGCAGTGGTGAAAGCATTGATTCTTAACCACTGGACCACCAGGTAAAAGAAAGAATGATTTCAATTGGAGTTCAAGGCAAGCCATATAACATCATAGTGATGCAAGTTTATGCTTTAACCATGGAAGTTGAGGATGCTGAAGTTGTCCAATTCTACTGGGATGTTCAACACCTCATAAACACAACAACAAGAAAATATTTTACTCTCATCACAGGAGATTGGGATGCTAAAGCTTTTTTAGTTTGTGCATTTATTTCCTATCATTATTTATTGTTAGCAGAAAGTGAGTGAACGTTTTAACTTAATAGCCCCAGAAAGAGCAAGATATCAGATAACAAAAGTATCACCAACCAGAACCAGCAGTTTATTGCCGCTCTGAAGTTGTAAAACAGATTTGGAGACAGTAAGAGTAATACCAGTTGGAGAGTTAAAAACAAGAACTGTAGGATGAACCAGAGGCGATTTGGCTAAAGAAAGTGGGGAGGGGGGCCATGTGGATTTGATTATTTGGTTTTAAATGTGTCTGAAAGAAGAATAAAGTTAGTCTCTGTTTGAACACTAATCAACAATGTGCTTCTTGAATGATGGGCTATCCTACGCAAGGGATAGGAAAATTGGTTATTATTTCTTTCACAATTTAGTAATCTTGGGACTGAGCTTGCAACCCTTAATATTCTGATCTTCCATGACTGATATTCCTGAATTGTCATGCTGGGCACTGAGATAAACACAAAAGCTCACCACTCATGGATTGTTCCTGTAAGCTAAAGCAGGAGAGTTAGCGGTGTATGTGGTCCCCTCATCTCTGGGTTGTGAAAGCCCCGGAAATAAGGAGAAAGGTAGTGGAGATAGGAAAATATTGTCGAACTGAATGCGGAATTGTGGAGGATAGAAAGATGAGACAAGGAGACATTTCATAATGTCCAATGTAAAAAGAAAGTTAAGAGATCCCTTCAAGAAAATTAGGGCTCTCAACAGAAACTTTCACGACAAAGTGGGCGTAATAAAAGAGGTGGCAGGACTACACTGAAGATCTCTACAGGAAAGATCTTAAAAGCATTGATGACCTCAAAAGTTTGCCCAATGAGCTGGAGCCAAACATCTTGGAGGGTTAAGTGAGATGAGCCCTAGAAAACATTGTTAATAACAAGGCTGCAGGAGTTGATGGCATCCTATTTGAAATTATTAAAAATCCTACAAGACGATGATGTGAAAGTGTTCCTTGCATTATGCCAACAAATTTGGAAAACTTAACAGTTGCCAGTACCAAAACAAAAACAAAAAAAAGGCAGTGCCAATGAGTGCTCTAATTTTCAAACAATTGCACTAATTTAACAAACAACCAAGGTAATGCTTAAGATCTTGCAAGCTCAACACCAACACTATGTGGGCTGGGAATTGTCAGATGTGCAAGCCGGGTTCAGCAGAGGCAGAGGTAAAAGACATCAAATTGCCAATGTCCGCTGAATAATAGAAAAAGCAAGAGTGTTCCAGAAAAACATTTCCTCTGCTTCATGACAGTGTGGAGCACAACAAAATAAGGCAAGCTCTTAAGGAGATGGGAGTACCAGGCCATCTCATTTGTCTCATGAGGAATCTGTAAGTGGACCAAGAACCCACAATCTGAACCACACATGGAACAACCGAGTGGTTCAAGATCCTTAAAATGTGATAAGATTGTATATTGTCAACTTATACATGGAATACATCATGTGTAAGGACAGGCTGAACACATCCAAAGCCAAAGTTAATATTGCTGGGAGAAATATCAACAATCTTGGATACGCAGATGATACTGCTCTGATGGCTGAAAGTGAGGAGGAGCTAAATGGCCTATTGATGAGATTGAAATAAGAGAGTGCAAAAGCTGGTCTAATACTCACTCCTAATGAATCAAAAATCATGGCAAACTGCAATCTCGGTTCCTGGCAAATAATTGGGAGTCAGTGGCAGATTTTACTTTCCTGGGCTCCAAGATCTCTGCAGGGGGTGACTCCAGTCATAAAATTAAAAAGCATATTCTGGAGAGCACAGCTATGGCAAGTCTGGACAAGCTATTAAAAAGCAAAGACATTACACTATCAACAAAGGTCTGTATAATTAGAACTATGGTATTCCCAGTAGTAACATACAGATGTGAGAGATGGACCATAAAGAAGGCTGAGCACTGCAGTATTTGATGCCTTTGAGTAGTGGTGTTGGAGAAAACTGGTTAGAGTCCATTGACTGCAAGAACAACTAATAAAGCAATACTACAGGTAATCAAGCCAAACTGGAAGATTTGATCATGAGGCTAAAGCACAAATATTTTGGCCCTATAATGAGAAGACAGAATTCCCTAGAGAAGACTGTGATGCTGGAAAAGATTGAAGGCACAAGAAGAAGGGGATGGCAGAGACTGATAGATGAGGTAATTGAAGTAATGAACATGAGGTTGAGGGAGCTCAGTGGGGCAGTGGTTGACAGATGTGCCGGGCATGCTGCTTTCCATAGATTCATGGAAAGTTGAATACAACTGAATGACTAAACAAACATCAAAAGGTCAAAGTAAGCAGTGGCGGCTGGTGACTTTTCAAGTTGGAGGGGCGACAGGGCGAAACATAGCCACTCCCCCTTTTTCAAACCACACCCATTTTTATAACTCCTCCCCCTGACGTCATAATGACCTTTATAAGCCCCGCCCAATGACCTTATGCTTGTAAAGCCCATTGAAATACATGATCTGCAATGCAGAAATGTCAAGAAGTAAAGTAACAATGTGTTAAATTCATTGGTATACAATATAGATTGAAAAAACTCATGTGACAAGACTACAGCAATATCATAATTGCACCTATACGTATTAACAGAAAAATTAAAGGAGTGACACCTACCTTTAGTCGGCTCTTCTTCTCAGGGTATTCACGTTCATTAAGTTGACCAATGAGTAGAAACAAATCTGCAGCCACATAGGGTTTGCACCTGGGGTTGAAAGAAAACAAGCAAATCAATCATACCATTCAAGAACAAAACCATACTTAAAAAACATTAAACGACCAAGTGGAACCATATAGGCCCCAAACATACCTTAGAAGACCAAGTGTGACTATATAGGCCCCAAACATACCTTAGAAGACCAAGTGTGACTATATAGGCCCCAAACATACCTTAGAAGACCAAGTGTGACTATAGGCCCCAAACATACCTTAGAAGACCAAGTGTGACTATATAGGCCCCAAACATACCTTAGAAGACCAAGTGTGACTATATAAGCCCCAAACATACCTTAGAAGACCAAGTGTGACCATAGGCCCCAAACATACCTTAGAAGACCAAGTGGAACTATATAGGCCCCAAACATACCTTAGAAGACCAAGTGGGACCATATAGGCCTCAAACATACCTTAGAAGACCAAGTGTGACCATAGGCCCCAAACATACCTTAGAAGACCAAGTGTGACCATAGGCCCCAAACATACCTTAGAAGACCAAGTGGGACCATATAGGCCTCAAACATACCTTAGAAGACCAATCAGCACTGCATAGGCCCAAACCAGTGGATCTTGGGATTCAAGAAAACAACAACATTTCACTTCTGTTTAGACCACACAATAATCAATGTCAAACAAACACGTTGAATTAGCATATGGATAACCATATGAGCAGTAACGCCACGCCAAGGCTTCAACAATTGTTACTGACCATTCACACACCTTTCATAGCTCCTTCAATATGCACACCCACACACCATTCATACTTTACTTACCACTAGTTATTTTTGGTAGTGAGGTGGTGCCATTTCTGAGAACTTTACGTACCCTTGAAGGTGCCTCCAATTCCTTCAAACCAATGCATTTAACCGCTACAGGGCCATGGTGCTTTTTAATTACTTTTTTGATCCTCTTCAATGTGGAGAAGCATCTTTCTGGTTCTTTAGTAGTCTTCGTTGTTGTAAGCAGGATTCCTTATAGCTTCACTCACTCTGTTAGATTATGTAGATTAAATTGATGCTAAAGTTGCTGCAGAGCAACAGCACTTGTACAGACATGGAATTCTTGCTTCCTGTACACAAGTGACAGCTACCCTTGGAAGTGCCTCCAATTCCTTCAAACCACGCCAAGGCTTCAACAATTGTTACTGACCATGCACACACCTTTCATAGCTCCTTCCATATGCACACCCACACACCGTTCATACTTTACTTACCACTAGTTATGTTTGGTAGTGTGAGGTGGTGCTGCTTAACGCAGTTTATCTTTGCACACCTTGGGGGTATGCATTCTTCTTTGCTTCAATCACTTGTATTTTAATTTTGCACGGCGATCTTTCAAAGAACAAAACTTCTCAATGGTTTTTTCATTGAAGTGTGGGATCTCGGAAATCAGTTGCTTTTCCATTGAGAGCATCGCCAATGCATTCAACCGCTCCAGGGACATGGTGCTTCTTAAAAAGGTTTTTATCCTCTTCAATGTTGAGAAGCATCTTTCTGATTCTGCAGTAGTCATTGGTGTTGTAATCAGGATTCTTAATAATTTTACTGTCTCTGTGAAATCATTCTGCAGATTAAATTGATGGAAAAGTTTGTGCAGAGCAACAGCACTTGTACAAGTATGAAACTCTGTCTTCCCATACAGAAGTGACAGCTCAGTGCGTAATTGTTCCTTCTTCAGTATTGGATATGCTTGCACGGTGTCTTCCAGAGCTTGGGTTGGAAAGCAAGTGCCATGGGTTTTATACAAGTCACTTTGAACAAGTTTGGCACTGACTAGGTGATTTGAAAATGAAAATCGTTCTTTTGCATGAACCACCACTATGTCACATACCTCTCTTGAAAGTTGTCTCAAGGTTGAGATCTCCGCACTCCGTCTGTTGACTGTTAGATCGCTTGGCAAACTTGCTTCTATCTCTTCCACAGAATTCCGGATTTTCTGGATGCTGGCGACAAAGTCTTCTGTGACTTTTTTGATATAAACAGTATCCGTGTCTCGCTTCTGAAGCTGACTATAGAGGATGTCTACATGTGGCATTATTAAATGAAATAATTTAAGGAAGTAAAGGAACTCCCTGTCTTCCAGCATTCCAATGAAACCTGCGGCTTCCCGTATAGATGTTGGATCAAAGTTTAGACATGCTTCAATTGTCTGGAAACACTCAAGTAGCGCATCTCTGTTCTCGTAGATCACGTTCACGGTCCTAACGTTGAAGTTCCATCGTGTCGGTGCACCTCTTGGAAGTCTTCTACCAACTACCTCATCCAGAACTCCAGTCCTTTTTGGAGAGCGTGAAAAAAAAGATGGTATGCCGCCTATGTTTGAAAAAAAAACTCTAACTCTTCCAATCCTTGAAACTGCTTTCTCCATTATTAGGTTCAGTTGGTGAGCATAGCAATGGACGTAGTGTGCGTTCGGGTACACGTCTTTTATTTTTCTTTGAACTCCTCCTTGATCTCCACGCATCACACTGGCACCATCATAGCTTTGAGCTATGAGTTTCTTCTTGTCTTCTGGCTCTGGGAGAACAGTATTCAGTGTTTCCAGCACAACAGCAGCAATGGAGTCTGCATCCGTTGATTTCATTTCCGTGAAGCCATCAAATCTTTCCACCACTTGATGCTTCTTGTCAATGTAGCGATAGACTACAACGCACTGTGTCCTAGCGGAAATATCGGTTGTTTCATCCGCTTGGATTGCCACAAACTGGGCTTCCTTAAGCTCTTGGTGAATCACTTCCTTTATAACTTCATGCATGCAGTCCAGTAGCTCATTCTGCACGGTTTTGGAAGTGCCCTTAAACACAGTTGCAGTCTTCAAATGCTGTTCCATTGCACTATCGATACTGCCAACCAAATCCACCAGGCCTCTAAACACTCCTGGATTTAGCGATGTTTCACTCTCGTCGTGTCCTCTTAATGCCAGTTCAAAGGCGCCACAAAAGCGAACACAATCAATTATCTTCGAAAGGATGTACCGGTTCTTAGCCACTTCTTCGTTGTGTTTTTGAATGCTGACTTGGTATCCTTGGTCCAGTTGAACAGCAATGTTCGCCTGTCCAAGCATCTCAAACTTGATCCTGTTATCCAAGTGAGCTTTAGAACTTTTGTGTTTTGCCAATTTGTCAGCTAGATGTTTGACGTCAGTCACTCCAGTTTTGGTCCAAGCAGCGTCACCACCAAATAGGATGCATGGGAAACAATATAAGGACTTCCTAGAAACGCTTCCAGAAAGCCAGTCGTTCTTCTTGTACCATTCAGTATTGAAATTACGGACATATTGCTTCCCTCTATCTCTTGCGATTTGCTGCAGATTTATCTCTGGTTGGTCAGCTCCTAACCGTTTTACTTCCACCTTCTCCTCATAGGTTAGGGTGGCGAAAGGCTTCACAAGTAGAGAGTCAATAGTATTCATTTCTGATATTGATACCAATAAAAGAAAGAGATCACGGTATATTAATTTATATTATGTCACAAAATTACTTAAAAATAACAGTGTGTTGATTTCATTGGTATACATTACAGATTGCAAACCCTCATGTGACAAGACTACATCACCATCAAATTTGCACCTATACACATGGACAGAAAATTAAAGGCAATGATACTCACCAACAGTTGACGCTCCTTCTCGGGGTATTCACGTCCAGTAAGTCAACCAACGAGTCCAAACAAATCTGCTTTCACAGATAGTTTGCACCTGGGGGGTGATAGAAAACAACAAAAAAAACATTAGAAATCTCAAGACCCAAACCGTAACTTTTAAAACCTTAAAAGTCCAAGTGTGACCATATACTCACCAACAGTTGACGCTCCTTCTCGGGGTATTCACGTCCAGTAAGTCAACCAACGAGTCCAAAGAAATCTGATTCCACAGATAGTTTGCACCTGGGAAGTTATAGAAAACAAAAAAAAAAACATTAGAACGTTTAAGACCCAAACTGTAACGTTTAAAACCTTAAAAGAGCAAGTGTGACCATATAGGCCCCAACCGCACCTTAAAAACCCTAAATAACAAATTGGGACCATATAGGCCCCAACCGCACCTTAAAAACCCTAAATAACAAATTGGGACCATATAGGCCCCAACCGCACCTTAAAAACCTTAAATAACAAATTGGGACCATATAGGCCCCAACCGCACCTTAAAAACCCTAAATAACAAATTGGGACCATATAGGCCCCAACCGCACCTTAAAAACCCTAAATAACAAATTGGGACCATATAGGCCCCAACCGCACCTTAAAAACCCTAAATAACAAATTGGGACCATATAGGCCCCAACCGCACCTTAAAAACCCTAAATAACAAATTGGGACCATATAGGCCCCAACCGCACCTTAAAAACCTTAAATAACAAATTGGGACCATATAGGCCCCAACCGCACCTTAAAAACCCTAAATAACAAATTGGGACCATATAGGCCCCAACCGCACCTTAAAAACCCTAAATAACAAATTGGGACCATATAGGCCCCAACCGCACCTTAAAAACCTTAAATAACAAATTGGGACCATATAGGCCCCAACCGCACCTTAAAAACCCTAAATAACAAATTGGGACCATATAGGCCCCAACCGCACCTTAAAAACCCTAAATAACAAATTGGGACCATATAGGCCCCAACCGCACCTTAAAAACCCTAAATAACAAATTGGGACCATATAGGCCCCAACCGCACCTTAAAAACCCTAAATAACAAATTGGGACCATATAGGCCCCAACCGCACCTTAAAAACCTTAAATAACAAATTGGGACCATATAGGCCCCAACCGCACCTTAAAAACCCTAAATAACAAATTGGGACCATATAGGCCCCAACCGCACCTTAAAAACCCTAAATAACAAATTGGGACCATATAGGCCCCAACCGCACCTTAAAAACCTTAAATAACAAATTGGGACCATATAGGCCCCAACCGCACCTTAAAAACCCTAAATAACAAATTGGGACCATATAGGCCCCAACCGCACCTTAAAAACCCTAAATAACAAATTGGGACCATATAGGCCCCAACCGCACCTTAAAAACCTTAAATAACAAATTGGGACCATATAGGCCCCAACCGCACCTTAAAAACCCTAAATAACAAATTGGGACCATATAGGCCCCAACCGCACCTTAAAAACCCTAAATAACAAATTGGGACCATATAGGCCCCAACCGCACCTTAAAAACCCTAAATAACAAATTGGGACCATATAGGCCCCAACCGCACCTTAAAAACCCTAAATAACAAATTGGGACCATATAGGCCCCAACCGCACCTTAAAAACCTTAAATAACAAATTGGGACCATATAGGCCCCAACCGCACCTTAAAAACCCTAAATAACAAATTGGGACCATATAGGCCCCAACCGCACCTTAAAAACCCTAAATAACAAATTGGGACCATATAGGCCCCAACCGCACCTTAAAAACCTTAAATAACAAATTGGGACCATATAGGCCCCAACCGCACCTTAAAAACCCTAAATAACAAATTGGGACCATATAGGCCCCAACCGCACCTTAAAAACCCTAAATAACAAATTGGGACCATATAGGCCCCAACCGCACCTTAAAAACCCTAAATAACAAATTGGGACCATATAGGCCCCAACCGCACCTTAAAAACCCTAAATAACAAATTGGGACCATATAGGCCCCAACCGCACCTTAAAAACCCTAAATAACAAATTGGGACCATATAGGCCCCAACCGCACCTTAAAAACCTTAAATAACAAATTGGGACCATATAGGCCCCAACCGCACCTTAAAAACCCTAAATAACAAATTGGGACCATATAGGCCCCAACCGTACCTTAAAAACCTTAAATAACATATAGGCCCAAAAAAAAAAATATATATATATATATATATAAATATATATATATATATATATATATATATATATATATATATATATATATATATATATAAAAATTGATATCAATATATCACAATAAATAAATATATATATATATATATATATCAAATTGTTATATATATATATATATATATATATATATATATATTTATTTATTGTGATATTTTGATATTAATTTATATATATATATATATATATATATATATATATATAAAAAATTACACATAAATATACATAAACATATACATACAACAATATATATTAATTGATATTTATTATTTGATTAATTGATGTTCTTTATTTCATGATATATTATATTGTTCATGCATTTCTATTACACTTTATTTGTTATACATATTACAGTGCTATTTTTTGGCTATACATGTTACAGGATATTATCCTGTAACATGTATATCACATAAAATAGCCCTGTAATATGTATAATACATACAGGGTCAAACAAGTTCACACTAACCTTTTTTACCCTTACAGGCTTCCATACCTGCTTGCTGATTTGCTAATTTTTTAAAGACTCTCATTGGTTGAAATCGATGTCAATCAAAAATTTCAGCCAATCAGAGTCCTTCAAAAATTAGTATATATAGCA